>LOJH01004930.1:6766-35225 GCA_001685095.1 Ellobius talpinus
GAGAGAGAGAGAGAGAGAGAGAGAGAGAGAGAGAGAGAGAGAGAGAGGAAATGCTAATTGGAACTTTCTTGTATAGATTTAAAGAAAAAATTGGCCGTTTTTTCAGTTGAATTGATGTGGTTCTTTAGATCAGTGTATGACCATATAAACTGAACATCACAGGTCTGCAGTGAAATTGAAGCATTGGAAGTTGATAGTTCATGTATAATAATAAGTGAATACTGAAGTCACAAATTTTTCTTTTTTACTCCATTTTTCAGAGTAATGAATTTTTATCCTTAGCCAGGCACCAATAGGTAACCTCTTGAATTTTGTCTGAACATCCTGATTTACAGTGTGTACTATTGAGTTGTGGCAGGGAGGAGCAAGTAGTCTTGCTAGGGAAGTTGAAATATTGGGTCTGGTGCGGGGCTCACAGGATCTGAGTGGATCCATTTCATTTAACATTATGTATTTGGAGGAATCCTGGGCAGTATTCCATTCCCATTCTGTTCTCGGGCTTCAACTAATATTGAATTACAGAGATTTTATTCTTACTAACCACATTTCCCCTGAGGTTTGAACTATGATATTTTCTGATATTCTTTTTCTTTCTCCATCTGACCCAAGTTTTATTGTGCAACTGCTGCTTTGACTAATTAATTTTCCTCAGGAAGACTTGGTAAAGGTTCTCTTCTTTTTGCCAGTTTAGAGTAGCTTGATTAAATTAACCTTCTTTAAAGCAAAGAACATTATTTGCTGACTTACTTTTTGACTTGACTTCAGGACTGTCTGCAGACACAGAAAATTAAATTATATATTGACCTCCGTACTTTATCTGAAAGTGCTATTCTATAAGCAGCCCCTTAAAAAGGCTTGAAAACCACCTGTAAATGCAACACTGGATCAGATTTTAGTTTCATTTCTCCAAAAGGCGCTCTGTTATGGGATATGCATCTTGAGAATATTGATTCTGGTTTAAGGGAAAGCATGATAGAACTGAATTCTGTTAATCAAGATTCTTGGGTTTTTTGTTTTGTTTTGTTTTTTGAAAGATAGACACCTCCTTCCTTCCTTTCCTTTCCTTCCTTCCTTCTTTCCTCCCTCCTTCCCTCCCTTCCTCCTTCCTCCCTTCCTTCATCTGGAGACAGGAAGGTCTTACTATATAGTTTACAGTGGCCTCTATGTATGTAGCCCAAGCTGGCCTTAAACTCTCAAACCTCCTGCTGCTTCTACCTTTTTAGTGCTTCTGATTGTAGCTATATTCCACCATGTCCAGCTTGTGAAAAGTCATTTTTATTTTAATAATATAATTGGATTTAATTTTTTATTTCTAGGACTCTTGGGTGTGGGTGTGGGTGGGTGTGGGTGTGGGTGTGTGGTTCAGGTTTCTGTGTGGAATGTTTCCCCTGATAAAATGTTTCTTATGGTTCCTTTTATAGTTAGTATTTCTTGGAACGTCTTTAATGTGCCTTCAACTATGTGAGTATGGACCTGCCTGTTGTTGACGACTGTGTTCTATTGTTTTAAAGATGTTGCTTTACTTTCTGCTATAGTTGTGTTCATCCTCATCTTTATATAATGTATGTTTGGGTTTTTTTCATACTTTTATTTCCATTTCAAAAAAAAGTTTTGTTTCTTAGATAGTGTTATATATATTTCCCAAGGTGGCCTAAAACTTGCTATTTAGCCAAGAGTGACCTGCTCTTAGAGTCTTCTTTCTTCTGTGTCCCAAGTGCTAGCCTTACAAGTGTGTACCTTCGTGTAGTTTCTGGGGATCAAACCCAAGTTGTCAGACATTGCTGCAAGCATCTTACCCACTGAGCCAGAATTGTCTATTTTGACTCAGATTGTTTCTTTGTTGTTGTCATTATAAGGAATTTTAAGGGTTCTTGGATCTTAATCCCATTTCAGATACATAATTTTGAGATATTTTCTTCCATTCTGTTTTCTTGAGCTCCATTTAAAATTTTTGCTTTGTTCTTAACAAGACAGGGTTGTCTGTGTTGCCTCTGATGATCTAGAATTCAGAGTCATTCTACCTCAGCTTTCTGAGCATTGGTTAAGAGTATGTGCCACTAAGCCTGAGTTAAGATGTTCTCTCTTGTCTAGGGTGTCTAAGGAGTTTGATTTTGATGTGCTTTGGTAATGTTTTAATTTTCTTATGTTCTTTCCTTGTTTTGTTGAGCTTTTGGGATTTAGTACTTCCTCATTAAAATACCCCTTTCTGTAGTTAGTAGTTATATGTGTGTTATTACATGTTACCGGGCTTCTTGAGGTTGCCCCAGCTTCACTGCCCTTGGTTTCATTTGGTTAGTTGGTTGCTGTGAATTTGCAGTCACTTTACCTCCTGCTTAGTCTCATGCAGCCTGTTTCAGTCAGCCACTATATGTATCTACACAGTCCGGCTGGTGAGAGAAGCAGGTGAAAAAAGATTTCCAGTTCTGTAAGATTGCTGACAAGGACACAAAAGCACTGTGTCAGTTTAACCTTAATGTCCCTCAGTTTCCATATTAACTTTTGGTATTGCAAGATTACTTAACATTTCTACTCAGGGACATTTGTATTAGTTCTACAGTACTTGTTTCATTTGGTGCCAGCATGCTTGTGCTGCTTGGTGGACTTTTGACTGCCAGGATTATTTGGGTGTGTTATGACCATCATTCTTGCTATGACACACTTGAAATAAGTTTTTACATATTTATAATTTATACAAATGAGTTATGTTTTCTGTTTTAAGTGATTAGAGTTTTCCTTAGTTGTTGTTTTCCTTGGTAACTCTGCTGCCAGACAGGTTGACCCATTTTCTATCACTTTTATGTGTTCACATTAACTTTTTATGGAAATTTTTTGTATGAGTGTTTTGCCTGCATGTATATCTGTTTGCCACATGTGTGCCTTGTGCCTATGGAGGTCAGAAGAGTGCATCTGATCACCTAGAACTGGAGTTACAGGTAGTTGTAAACCACCATATGCGTGCTGGGAATTGGACCCTGATCCTCTCTGCAAGAGAAGCCAGTGCTCTTAACCACTGTGCCATCTCTGCAGCCCCTAACTTGGAAAATTTTAAAGACTAAAAATTGATAGCTGTTTGTTAACCAGTTGTTTAAAAAATTATTGCATTTTTATTTAGTGTGTGTGCACGCACACACACACGTATGTCACAGCACACATGTTGGGGTCAGAGAACAACTTATTATTAGAGTTGGTTCTCTTACACAGTATGCTTCCTGAGAATCAAACTCAGGACCTCATGCTTGGTGGCAAGTACTTTTATCTGCTAAGATCTTCTGGCCCTGTCATTCACATTCAGTAGTATTTGTTTCTTGTTCTGCTGCCTCTCTGTCCAACAGGTATCACCCTTTAGAGAAGACATACCCACAGTTAGCACTTTGTTTACATGCTGACCCTTGGTAAACAGATGTTCTTGGTCACAGGTTTAGAATGAGAGTTAATACTCCATATTGGATTTCTTTCTATAAGAATTTGCTTCTGTGTCTCTTTTAAAAACGATCCTTTGGAGAATCATTTTGGATTCCAGCTGCTTACCATCTCTGCAAACTGAGGCACTCTGCTTCTGTGTGTCTGAGGTATGCCCTTTTTCCTGCAGGTACTTCATGCAGGTACCCAGTGCCACATACAGTGGTGATGCACCCAGACACTGCCCTCTCTAGTACTCAGTTCTTTTATGCACTTGCTCTTTTCTCCTATTTCCTTTTCCTTCTAACAGTTGTGCTAGCTCAATAAGAATTTTCCCACTGTATTTAATATAGCAGCTCATTGTTCAGCACTGGACTGAAGTATCAGAAAGCAGTTTGTTGAGACTGTAACTTTGATGAACTTTGCTTTCATTCTGCATAAACTTAATGGTTCTGGGAAAGTTATATAACAGTATGTGGGCATATGACTTTGTGGTTAGTTTCAGTATCATTGGCAAGAAGAAATATGGTGCTGTAGATTTTGAATTAGAAATTAAGATTCCAAACTCAGTTCTGACATTACTGTTATGCTTTGAGAATTAATATATGTTTGTTGTTTCATCTCTAAAATTGGAAAATTTGCTTGCTTTAGACACCTTCATGGGATTATTAGAATTAAATTAAAAAATTGGGGTAAAAGACTACCCAAAAGACTATGCAGGGCTCTTGTTGCTTCATCACACCATAGGCAGAGTAATTCTTTTTCATTCCACTCTCCAGTCTTTTATTCTGGAAACCTCTGATAGTATAGACCTGCTATGATCATGACCCTGTTTTTCAGTCCTATGGATCAAACCCAGAGCTTTGTATAAGCCCTCTACTCCTCCCAGCCCCACAAGTAAAATTTAAAATATCCAGTTCTTAATCATGGATGCACAACAGTTTTACAGTGTCCCAAGTTTTTACTGAATACTGTTCAGTATACTTTATTTTTATTTTGTTATTTTTTAACTTACTTTTATTTTATGTTCACCGGTGTTTTACCTGAATGTATTGTGTGCAAGGGTGTCAGATTCCCTGAAACTGGAGTTACAGACAGTTGTAAGCTACCATGTGGGTACTGGGAATTAAACCAGAAATTAAATTCTAGGTTTAATTCTGGAAGAGCAACCAGTTCTCTTATAAAAACCATTGAACTATTTCTCCAGTCCCTTGTTATTATTTTTTGACACAGGTTCTCATCATGTAATTATAGTTACCTGAAACTCACCATGCAGTCCAGACTGGCCTCAAAATCACTGAATTCTACCTGCCTCTGCCTCCCTGTGTGCTGGGATTAAAGGCTTCTGCCACTATGCCCAATCAGTATACTCTATAAGTTTTTACTGTTTTTTTAACTTATGTATATGGATGTTTTGCCTGTGTATATGCCTTTTTAGTGCATGTGTGCAGTACATGCAGAGAGTATCAAATTCCCTGGAGCTGGAATTATAGATGATTGATTGCAAACCATAAGTGAGTGCTAGAAACTGAACTTGTACCCTCTGGAAAAGCATCAACTGCTCTGACCCATATCTCCAACTCATTGCTCTATTTTCATTTTTAAAATTTTATTGTATTTATTTTGAGGCAAAGTTCTACTTTGTAGCTATGACTGGCCTCAGATTCATTGTGTCACCATACTGGTCTTGAACTCACAGAAATCTGTCTGCCTCTGTCTCCCCTTACTCCATTACTCTATTAAAGTGTATTTGTTGAGTATGATTCTAAGAAGAAAATGTGGAGTCAGAAATTCGGGCATGATTCCTTGTGCCTGTAGTCCCAGCACTCTGGAGGCTCACAGGGAAGATTGCTATGAGTTCATAGCCACCCTGTGCTACATAGTTCAAGACCAGTCTGGGCTACAGAGAGAGACCCTATTTCAAAACAGCAACTACAACAAAAGTAAGCTTAGGGTGGTAGTGAACTATTTTGCTTTATAAACTAGTAGCTTGGACAAGGCCAAAAACAGAATTAACCAGTGAGGAGGTTGTTGGAAACAAAACTGAAAGAAGATGGCTGCTTGGGCTAGAAGGTAGCAGAGATTGTGATGTGTAGTTTGATTTGGGTTGTACTTTTCTAAGCACACTCAGCAGGTTACATGCATAGATTGGGTGTGCGCTTTGGAACAAAAGTAAAGAGGCAAGGTCCGTTATGAGGGCTTTGCACTACATTCTTAATAAATGCCCTTGCTGTACACTCAGATGGGAAAGACTGGAAGAGAAAGTTATTGGGAGAGGGAAACAGGAGCTCAGTTTTTAGACATCCATAGAGATGACTTGGGGATTAGTGGTGCTGAACAGGCATCCAGGATTTAGGAAGGAAAGGTCTGCTGGAGGCATACTTAAGGATATTGTTGACCCAGAAAGATAAAGCAAGGATTAGATGCCAGAGGGCTAGCAGAGATGAAAGAAGTAGCTGAAGAACTTAATTACTAATGTTTACAGGTCAGATAGAGGAGGAGGAAACACAAAGAGGTAGATTAAAACAGAGTTACAGAGGCTCCCTGAAGCCAGTGAGTGGAGTGTGTCAAGTAGTAGGAAGTAGGCCACTGTGTGTAACACTGGGAATTAACCATTTGTGGAAAAGGGTTAGAAACATGGTCAGAAATGATTTTAGTGAGACTGTAAAGGTTAAAGTCTGATAGGAGTGGAAGTCTTTCTAAAAACAAATAATGTTCTAAACCCTGATGAATTTGGATAGTTAGAAATCTGCTACTCTGGACAAATAGACCTATCCTACCCCCATTGCGGTACCTGGTATCAGATGCAAAAATTGTTGCCACACCCCCCAGCCCTAGATAAACATCTACTTGTTTAAATAATATTACTGACCACTGCCTTGATTAATTTGTTCAGTTTAAGTACTGTTGGACATTTTTATTTGAAGAAATCTCTATGTGACTCTCAACTAGTGGCTCTTGGTTCCTAAATGTTTCATACCTTAAGGTTTTATATTGACTTGGCAGTTACTATGAAAAGTAAGAGAACTGGGATTGGGTAGGAGACAGTGGCTGTCAGCAGCTCTTTCTTCCTAGGTTATAGGCTAGAATGACACTTTGGTCTGTCAAAGGGCCTTATGATAGCCTTTTGTGTTCTTCCTGTCCATTCTCAATTAGAAGTATCCAGAGTATGTGGCTTCCTTGGCCAGATAAGCTTGTATAGATAAGCAAAGTGGTCAGAGGTGACTAAATCCAGCTTCGCATAAGCCTTTGTGTAAGATAACTTTTTCTTCATTTGTTTATTGAAAGGTACTGTTGAATACTCAAATATCTGGTGCTTCTGTTCTAGGTGTTTAATATATAATGAATAAAAATTTGTGCCTTATTAGAGTTTATGTTCTAGTGAAAATGCAGTAGCAGATTGAGGCCAGTCTACTAGTTTGTAGACTCAGGCTAGTACTATCATAATGCATCGGGCTGCAGAAAGCCCAGGGAAGGCTATTGTAAGTTGAATTTTCTGTGATAGAAGCAGGAATCAGTTGTCATTGGTCAGCACAGATCTGTGAGGGTTTTTGTCTTTTGTTTGTTTTTGTCATTTTCAACTGCAAAAATTTAGTAAGGGAATAGATGGAAAGTTGGATTTTGTAGGATTGGAGTTTGGGCAGTTGTTGGCAGGAAGAAAGTGGTCAGGGAAGTAGAAAAAGTATACATGGGAGTGTTAAGAACTTGCTGGATGCTGTGTGGCTGTAGAGGAAGGGTTGAATGGGTTGGAGCTGGGTTTTTATGAAGAGCCATTCTTTTCAGCAAATGGTGCTAGACCAATTGGAGAGCCAAGCCAGGTGTAGAATACATGTACTCAAAAATTACCTTCAAGCAAGCATAGGTCTAGATGGGAGAGATAAGCCTGTAAAACCACAAAAAAAGGAAAAAGGAAAAAAATTAGTGGCCGTGGAACTAGAGGCAAAAAAGATGCAGAGGCAGGAAGCTTAGGAAAACAATAAAAATCTTTGATCTTTAGAACATGCAATTAGCAAAATGAAAAGCTGAGGCCTTGTACTGGGAGGGGATACTTGCAAAACATTTTATTTGGCAGAGAGTATGTGTCTAGCATGTAAAAATGACTCTTATGACTCAAGAATAAGACAACAAATAACTCATAGGATAAGGAACTGAATAGAAAGTTCATCAGAGAATAATAAATGGCTGCCAATAAGAGGCTCATCAGCAGACATAGCCAGGGAAGTAGAAAGTTAAACTGTAAGGCAGCACTGCTTCTCCCTTTTCTTATTAAAAGTCCTATGTTAGCAAGGTTGAAAACTGTCTGGAATTCTTCACTGCTGGTGGGAAGGAAAAAGGAACAGCTACTTTGCACAGTTGAGCAGAGCTTTAAAAATTTTAAATGCATACATGCCATATCCCCATTCAGTTTCTAAGTATTTCTCCTAGACAAACCAAAACATATGGTCACATGAGAACTTGTGTACACATATTCTTGGGCAGACTTGTTAGTAGTCAAGAACATTAAACGTTCTGAATGTCAGTCACAAGTCTATGGTTAAAGTAACTGTACCCTATCTATGCAATGAGATACTACTTGGCAGTGAAAAAGAAAGAACTATTGATGGCCTTTGCAGTATAAACAGACCTTAAAATAATTAGGCTTAATGAAAGTAGATTTAAGAAAAGTACATACTCTATATTTTACTGTATTTGAATCTAGAAAATGTAAACTATTGTATCAGAAAGCAGATAGTGCTTACAGGGATAAGGAACTAAGAAAGGCTTCAGGAAACTTGAGTGTTATAGAAATGTGTCTCATCTTGAGTATGGTAATAGTTATGTTCATGTATCAAATTATATCTGTGAAATCGATCAGTTTGTATCAGTTCTTACCTCAAAGCTGTGAAAAACAAACTGGGTAGGATAATTAGGAGGAATTGGAGTATTGTGGTAGTGGGGGGAATTCAAGGGTGTATGTGGATATTAGAGGACAACCTTCATATCAGTCTTTGTCTTCCATCCTTCTTTGAGAAAGTGTCTCTTTGCTGCTTTTCTAATGTGAACACCTGGCTGTCCCATGAGCTTCTAGGGATTTTCCTGTTTCTGCTTGCCATCTCTCTTTGGAACACTGGGATTTCAAGTGCAGGCACTGTGCATTCAGCTTTTCCATGGTGCTTGGGAATGTAAATTCAGGTCCTTATACTTGCCTAACAAGAATTTTCCCCTCAGAGCTATTTCCTGAACCCCTACTTTCCTTTCCTTTCCCTTTCTTTCTTTCTTTCTTTCTTTCTTTCTTTCTCTCGTTTGTTGGTGTGTTTTTGAGACAGGGTTTCTTTTACATTTGTGTTTACTTACTGTACTTAATGAGGAGAGAGACAGTGTGTACCATGTGGAAATGGTGCTTATGTGGAAATCATCTATTCTGTATGGAAGTTGGTTTTTTCCCATCATATGCATTTAGGAGATTGAACTTAGGTTGTCAGGCTTACTGGCAAGAGCCATTACCTGCTGAGCCATCATATCAGCCCACTGAAATTCTTTATGTGCCTGTTGGAAACAATTATATTTTGGACATTTAGAATGTACCACATTTGCTTCTGAAAATATTGTTTTTGTTTGCCTGAATGTTCTTGGTACTGACCTCAGTACAAATACAAAAGGTCTGCCCTCACAGATATTGTAGGAGACTCTGATATTATTACAATCCTTGCCATAGTGCCCTCTAATCTGTAATTGTGGAGGTTGAGGTTAACAAATGCTGCCTTAGTTTCACAATGAAATTTTACCTCCTTCTCTTGGTTGATAGGAATGTGGCTCAGACTGGCTTCAAATATACCGCTCAGCTTCTCAGATATTTCAAACTCAAAAGATCTGAGAATGAATGAATAGAGTAGGTAGAGGTTTAGCTTTATCCCTGAAAAAAAGGCACAAGCACAGAAAGTATGACTTTGAGCAGAACTGTAGAGTAAATTTTCAGTGTCACCATTGAAATCATCTCAAATGACCCTCAATGATGGGGATACATAAGCTCAAAATGTCCTTAAGATCTGAGCAGCTTAGCTGTTTTAAGTGCTGTGCCTGAACATTCATCTAGAGATAACTAAGTTAGCTCTGGTTCACCAAATTCAACATGCTTGAAGACATGCTAAATTATGTGTTTATTTTGAGTATTCTCCCCCCACTTTTCTCACTATCTTGTAGGCGGATTTTTCTGTCCTGCCTGCCAGCCTCCAAATAATCCGATAGCTTAGGCTTGTTATTAACGAGCTCTTCAATATAAATTAACCCATGTTTAATCAATCTAATTTCTGTCTCTTGGCATTATTACCTTTATTTTGTACTGCCTATGCTGCTTCCTCTCCATCTGACTGGCGATTCTACCCTTCTTCCCAGCATCCTCTGTGCCTGAAAACTGCCTAGCTATTGGCATTTGGCTCTTAATTAAACCAGTCCAAATGACACTTCCTAACAGTGTACAAAAAGATTATTCCACAACAGTGTCTTTTTGAGACACTGTTTTTACTCTAGTCTAGGCTGGCCTCAAACTATCAGTCTTCCTATCTTAGCCTCCTGAGTGCTTGGACAGGACTGTGCTACCAGGGCCACCTCTTCTGCTTTTCAGAAGACAAATGATGAGTGCTTATTGATGCAGGAATCTTGAACTGGTCTTGTAAAGGACAAATTTCTTCAAGTTATAAAACATAAATTGTATTATATTACAAGCTATGCACATCTATTTTTGACCCTTTTTGGATTTTCAGATCACTTTTTATTTCCAATGCTGAGGTTGAACCCGAGACGTAAGTAATGCTAGACTAGCTAACACTCTACCACAGAGATCCTCCTCCTCCCGATTTCGGCTTTTTCACGGGAATTGCCTTTTATTTTATTCCTCTGCTACTTAAAGTTACTAAGAAATGCAAATTAGGGCCAGTGAGATGAGTCAAAGGGTAAAAGACATTTGTCATCAATCTTGAAGATTTGAGTTCAGTCCCCAGGACACACATGGTGGAAGGAGAGCACTGATTCTCCTTACAAGTTGTCCTGTGAGCTCTACATTTAAGCCGTGATATGTGTGTGTGCACGGCCCTTACACAGTAGATAGATAAATGTAAAAAAAAATCCTTAAAAAAAGAACAGAGTTAAAAAAAAGAACAGAGAAGTAAATGTTACTACAGGTGCAATCCTAATAGAAGTGTATTCTTAGTTTGAGGAGGAAGCACAGAAGACCACCACCCACCTCTGGCTGCCTTCTGCACACACTTTTGAGAGGTGTTTTCTTCTCTTGAAAGCTATTTGTTGTTTTTCTATATAAGAAGACACTAGGCAGAATTTTAGGGTTATATTTTCTTTAGTATTTCAGGACTTCTGCCTTAATAGATACTAAGACTCTTTGGGGACATTTCTGTGGGGTGACTCCTGATGTCATTACAATCCTTGCCAGAGTGCCCTCTAATCTGTAACTATGAAGGTTGAGGTTAGCAATTGCTGCCTCAGTTTTCACCCTGAGAATTTACAACTTCCCTATTGTTGGTATGAATGTGTCGGGCTGGCTTCAGATTTACAATCCTCCTGCCTCTGCTTCCTGAGTGCTGGAATTATAGCTATTCACTATTGTTGGGTGATACTATTCCTGGGGAGATGTGAACAAACATCTTCTTGCCCCAAAGTAAGGGTACTACCAAAGTCCAACTTAAAACCAGTGAATTTATTGGGATACTTACAGGAAGAGTATGGGTGATGGGTTACTTACAGGAGAAGCAATAATCCAAATACACCTGCATTTCCAAAACTCACCCAGGGTGGGTGATGGCTCACAAAAGCAGAAAATTCGGAGTACACTGCACAATTTGCAGGTAGTTCAACGGATGTCTCTTTAGACACCTTGTCTTGTCTGAGAATCTGTCAGCAGTCCTTACTGCTTTTACACACACACACACACACACACACACACACACACACGAACTTCTGAAACTTCTCAGTTGTTTACTTTCCAGAGCTTAATGGGCTTCCCTGCAGGATGGAATGCTTTACTTCTTTTATCACATCCTGTGCCTTAAGAAACTTTCAAGATGGAATATTTTATATCAAAAGAAATTGCTACACAGTAGCCACCATGCCAGGCTATTGGTTTTGAAAGTATAGACATGATTTATGCTTTAATTATTTATTTAAAAAAATTGAAGATTACAGACTCTTGTAGTAGTACTCTCTTGTCAGTACCACCAGCCTGCAAATAATGACATGGAGATTTATTAATTATGAAAGCTCAGCCTTCGCTTAGGCTTGTTCCTAACTAGTTCTTATAACTTAAGTTAAACCATATTTTTTAATCTACATTCTTCCATGGCTTGATACCTCATCTCTGTGCTTCCTATACTGCTTCTTCTATGTCTGACTGGCAACTCTGCCTTTTTTCCCAGAGTTTTCTCTCTGCCCGGAAGTTCCACCTGTGCTTTCCTGCCTAGCTGTTGGCTGCTCAGCTTTTTACTACACCAGTCATAGCAGTACATCTTCACACAGTGTACAAATATCCCACAACAGACTCTAAGGAAAGCCGGTATCTTCCTTTTACCTTGGGATGTAACTAATCATGGGAATCAAAGAGTAATCTTTAGACAGTTCTAGAATTATCTACAGTCAGGGAGGTATTTACAGATCATCTCTATCTTTTTATCCAAATGTTTTTCTCTCTGTTTTCCCCCCAATGTTAAATTACTGGTACGCACACACACTCACAGACCTAATTCCTTGGTTTAAGGAGAAATAAATCAAGCTGAAACTAGGCCAGAAACAACTCTGCTGGCTAGCTCTCATAGTGCCGGAAGGTACGCTGCGGGAGAACTGTCAGTGGGAGTCTTACTCAGGTGTGGAGCCTGTGTCCAGCAAGGCAAGATAAGGTCATTGTTGCAAGGCCATTCTCTGCTCCTGTAAACCTGAACAAAAGCCCATGGCTGGGGTGATTCTATGACCTAGTGAGGAAGGTACTGCTGTTGTTTTACTAAATGACATGATGTTTCTGTCAAATTGCCTTCTAAAGAACTGTGCCCATACTCTAGTGCTGATGTCAGCATTGGTCAGAAAAGGTTCTTTTGCAAGTAAGAGACTCAAAACAGGCTAAACTATAGAGAATAAATGACTATTGAATGCCCAGTCACAAATGGGACATCTATATTATAACTCCATGGCTCAGAGAACATTATGGAAGAGCGGGTGAGAAAAATGTAAGACTCAGAAAAGGAGGGAAAACGGGTGTGGAATACTGACTTCTAAGCATGGTATGACTTAATTGCTGTACTGTTGAACTCGCAGCAGTTGTGACTACCTGTACAAGATCCAGTCTATCAACCCGTGTCATGGAAGGGGGAGGATATAGAATTAACAGTTCATGGAGGTTTGGTGCTTTAATTATTGGTAAGGTGCCCATCTTCCTGTGTTAAGCTCTCACTGTGCTATAAACAGCCCTAATGTGGTTCATTGGGCTACAAGACACCAACCACAGATAGGAAAGTGTGAAAACAACAAAGGACAAGTCCCTCAAAACAAGCATAAGCATATCATGGTGAACTGATTGGAAGCCAAAGGCAAAGAGAGCAGCTCAAAAAGGGAAAGCACAGCATGTAGCAAAACAGTGGTATCTGCCCAAATAAACAAATAGACAAAATACTTCTGTTTGCTTACAGGAGAACAGTGGTGGAAGAAATGTGTAATGTGGTTTGGTATTTCCCACAGTTCTTGGATGCTCTTGAAGTAAGAGAACTCACTTTCTTTCTTCATTATATACTAGTTCAGTTAATTTCTGCCAGTTCCAGGTGTATTTTTTCTTTTTTTCAGTAATTTGAAGTATGCTGTTTCAGTATGTGTGTAAATGCCTTTTAGGGCATTGTTCTTCAGCCAGGCAGTGGTGGTGCACACCTTTAATCCCAGCATTAGGGAGGCAGAAGCAGGTGGGTCTCTGAGTTAGAGGCTAGTCTAGTCTGTAGAGTAGTGAGGTCCAGGACATCTTGGGTTATATAGAGAAACCCTTTTTCCAAAAAACAAAACCAGCAGCAACAGAGAACAGAACAACAACAAAAGGCATTGTTCTTTGGCACTATGTTTTCAGTTCTAGCACTATGTTTTGGTTCTTTAAGATTTTCATTTCTTTGTAAAAATTTCCTGTCTGGTCTCACATGCTATTTACCTTTTCCACTGGAGCAGTTCCTGAATTAGCCCTGCTTTAAAAATTCCTCGGCTGTTCCAAAATGTATGCCATGAGTCTAGCCCTGATGACTGTGTTGTCTCTACAGAATATGTTTATTTTAGTGCTGCCTTTAGTATATTTGATAAATTTTTGTTCAAAGGTGTATGTGTTTCATATGATAAATACTGAGGAAAATACTGCCTATATTTGACCATAAGTTCCCATCTGTTTAGAGTAGGAGTTTGTTTAGAATGGGGATCTATTTAGAGTTTGGCAATGTTTGATGTTTATTATTGCTGTGGGTTACTAAATTTGACATCATTGCCATGATAACCAAAGGCTTCAATTTTTTTCTTAGTAATCTTTGTTCCCTTTCTTTCTGCTTAATTCTCGTTGTGTGTGTGTGTGTGTGTGTGTGTGTGCCTTTTCTCAGAATACCTTTATTTCCCAGCTCCTTCATTGTGTTCCGTTGTTATTTGTATTTTTTGGTGTTGGAAATAGAGGGCCAGGAGAGTTCTGTGATGTTCTGATTAACCCTCAGATTTGTGCAGGTACCAGAACCTGGATATGGGGATGTGGTCATCACAGAACTAAACAATACTCTTCTTTGTTTTTCCATGACTCTATGGGTATCTAGCAAGTAGGTTTCAGACTTGCATTAGGCTACTACTGTGAGGTAGTGCAACTCTCCTGGTTTGTTTTTGTGGCTTTTCTGTAGCTTTTACTTTTTATTTTGTATTGTCCCGTTTACATATGTGTTTTGTAAATACCAATGTCATTTTTATTAATATTTTCTATCTCTTGGTACTTTTATATTCAATATAATTACTCATATATTTGGGTTTACTGTTGCTTTTCATGTGTTACACCTGTTCTGTGATCCTGCTTTTTTCCCTTTTGGTGATTTATATGTTTAAATTCTGTTTTCCCTTTATACCAGTCTAGTGGTTCTCCTGTTGGGCTAATGGGATTAGTAGTCACCTGTTTCTCATTCAAGAATGAAATAGTCTGTGTACGTGTAATACAGTACATGTTTAGTTTTAATTGTAGCATAACAAACATGATTCGGTTTTGTTTCTTTGATAGTAGATCTGTGGATATAGCTATTCCTCTGGACCTGAAAGATCAATGGATCTTGCTAGTTTTGTTTTTTAGGTACTTCCTTATAGTTATCTAAGCCTAACCCAGGAGTTTACAGCTATAAACTTTATTTTTTCTTTGTCATTTATCTTGTATAAACCATGCTAAGCCAGGTAAAATAGGCTTATGTTTAAAGATAGAAAAGTCTCTGTCATTATAGAAAACTACAAGGAGTTAAAGAAACTGATTTTTAATTTTCTTCTGAAAGGGAAGAACATCGACAACATAAATACGGCTGTGACTAAGAAACACTGGTCATAATAGGATATTTACTGAGAACTTTATGGAAAGGGATTCCAGAGGCATCAAGAGTAAGATAGAGTTGGGAGTTCAGATTTTTGTTGGCCATGTGTACAAGTCACTAGCTACTGCTGTGACAGATGTTGACAGACAGTTTAAGGGAAGAAGGATTTTTGGCCTGATTTCTAATGATGACTGGAATCATAATTCCAGCCTAGCTCTGTGTGTGTGCATGCACATATGTGTTCCTGTTCCTGTGGGTGTGTATGCATGTGCTGTGGAGGTCAGAGGTCAGGAGTCAGGTGTTATTCCTTAAGTGCCCCCCCAAAAAAAGACAGGCTCTCTCAGTGGTCTATAATTCATCAACTTGCCTGACTGGCCAGCAAACCCCAGAGATCCACTTGTCTCCACCTCCCTAGTAGTGCTGGGGCTTAAGTGTGGACATGTCACACCTGGCTTTTTATGTGGGTTCTGGTGATCAAACTGAGGTTCTCATGTTTTACCAACTGAACTGTTCTTCTATTCCTAGTTTAGCTCTCAGTTGATGCTTTGTACTGTTTTCAGCTTTTAAGTATACAAATCTTATTTTCTATCCTAGGTGAGTTCCATGAGAGTAAATTTGTATTTAGTCTCTATAATGCTGAGTACATAACAGATATTCCTATGACACTTCTCTAATTAAATTGTGTCTCTGGTGTTGGGTGTTAGAAGCTACTTTTCCAGGAAATTTTTATTTCTGATGCATTTTGTTTCTCGGTTGTACATAGTAAATAGATTTTTTTAAATTCCCTTCATTTTTTTCCCTTCCTTTCTCCCCACTCCCATTTTTTGAGATAGAATTTCACTGTGTAGCACAGGATGATCACTGTGTAGCACAGGATGACCTGGAGTTTACTAGGTGTCCCCGGGAAACCTAAGTTTTTGAACTTCCTAAGTGCTGGGATCTTGTTAGGCTACTATGCCTGGCTTTACAATTGCCTTAGAATGAAAGCTTGCAGGCATTTGCAAACAGAGGTACTTGAAAAAAAAGTTTATGAAATTGTGGTGATTTCCTGTGCATCTTTTTAAATTTCATGCTAGTTCAAGACTACATTGATACAGTTTCTGATTGTTGTTCAGTGAAATCATGCTAAAATATTTATTGTAACCCTTTGACACCCCCACCCCACCCCTGACAAAATCTCATTATGTGGCTCTGCCTAGCCTGGGACTTGCTATGTAGACCAAATTAGCCATTAATTGACTATCTCTGCTTCTGGAGTGCTAAGAATAAAGGCATGTACCACTACAGTTGACATGCTCTCTTTTTCTTTTTTTAGATTTATTTTATGTATATGAATGCTTCATCTGCATGTATGCTTTTATGTCAGAAAAAGGCATCAGATTCTACTAGAGATGGTTGTGAGACACCATGTGGTTGCTAGGAATTGAACTCAGGACCTTTGGGAGAGCTGCCAATGCTCTTAACTGCTGAGCCATCTCTCCATCACCCACTCCCCTTTTTCAGTACTGATAATTTTAATGTTTTTCCCAATATGTCTTCTTTCTTGACTATAATATTTCTGTTTAACATTTTTTTAAAAAAAATTAGAAAATGCTGACAAAAAATCCTAGCCGTTTGTACTGGTAGAACATAATATTGTAATATTTTGTATACATTTAACCTTTCCCTGTGTGTCTGTAACAAGTGAGCTCCAGGTAAAGTTTAACTTCTATTCTTATGCTTGTTTTTCAGCTTTTTCTAAAAGAATACCTGTACCCCCTGGATGTGCTTGAGGAAGAGCAATGAAGGCAAGTATCCAAGTCTTCATGATCTGTGAAAACAACTTGACTCAGTGCCAAAAGTTTTGACTGCCTTATAAAAATAAAGTTTGCAAAAAAAGGGGGGGAATAATTTGTGTATAATTTAGTATGGTTTTATGGCGCACCCTTTTAAATATTTGTTTTTAAAAAAATAAAAAGCAATTTTCCACTTTATTTCTAATATTAATTTAAAGCAGCTTGTTTCTTGAGTGTGGACTTACCATATATTATGTATTTTAGAGACAATAAACAAAAGAAAAGCCAAATTCTTTTCTTACCAGAGTATTGTTAGCTTTGCAGTGGAACCTTGTTGATCATAAACTGATCAACAGTTACCCCTATTCCAGGATTACTGTCTTAGAGAAGAAAATGGCAGGGCATCCTAAAGTCTGTTGAGATTGCTGAGTTCCACAAGTCAGTATTTGAAGTTATGACAGTATTATTGTCGTTGGTTATTTTGTTATCATACTTGATCTTCATTAACATTTGGCATACCTCGACCAGGGACCTTAGAGATCTTCTGTACAGAGTCTGAAGGAGCCATCACTATTCTGACCATGTTCTATATTTGTGATGGCACAGCAAATGATAGCTGTGCCCCTTACCAGCTTACATCTTCTATCAGAAGTGGGTAATCACAACTTACTGCTTAAAACTAAGCTTGAGTGTATTCAGGGCTGCATGCTCCATGAGCCTGTGCTAGCTAGTGATTAAGGTAAGTCTTGCTACTAGAAATACTGAGGTGCATCTCTCGTCTTTACAGCTGTGAGCAAGAGTCTTGGCTTCAAAAATTAGTACCATGCTGCAGGTTTCCCTAGGGATTGCTAGAATCTCTTTGTAATTAATTTTTTTGTAATCATTAATAAATAAACAATGTAAAAATACCAGTGAAATCTCAGGTGAAGTTAACTGACATTTAAAATGTGCCATGTTCTCCAAAATGTTTTAGATAGAAAGCACACAGGTGATCAGTTGATTAGTCCCAATACTGCCCAAGGAAAAATGTTGACAGGGGTTTCTATCCTGCCTGGTCCTGCAGCCAGGAGTACACAGAGGTCTACTACATTAATTATAAGCTGGTTGGCCTATTAGCTTTTTATTAACTAATTCTTACATCTTACATTAATCCATTATTCTTGTCTGTGTTAGCCACATTGCTTGGTACCTTTGTCTGCGAGGGATTCTCATCTTGCTTCCTCTGCGTCTGGGTGACGACTATAGACTGATCTTTCCTCTTCCCAGAATTCTCCTGTTCTCATGCTGTTCACCTATACTCCTTGCCTGGCTTCTGGCCAATCAGCATTTTATTAAAAATAATACAAGTGACAGGATAAAAGACCATTCATTGTCCCATAGCAGAAAAATGTGCTGAGTAGTTGACCCCTAATATCTTCATGTGCAAGATAAAACAGTTCATTTAGTTTCTCAGCTACCTTAGTAACATTCTTTTATTCATGGTATTTTTTTAATCCTGATGGGATAAACTGGCTTTATTTTATAACAATACTTATAAACTACCTGGTAACTGTCACCCTTGCTTTGACATCCTCCTGTCTGAGCAACACAGTGTGAGAAGAGATTGACAGATGTACACTGTAACCAGTGCTTGTATCCTGGTCACACAGCCCCTTTTCTCTAAAATTAATACAATTCGGTAGCCAGGCAATCTCATGAAGGAAGGTCGGGATAATTAAACATGTATTCTGTTGGCAAAAGTTTTGCCCACAAAGAGCTCCAGAAAACTGCACTAAACCTAAACCATTAAGAGTTTTTCTCTTTGTGGTCCCCAAAGGGAGAACAACAAATGGTACAACATTTGCAAATGTACAGTTAAGGAAAGGGTAGGAGGCCATATAGACCACAAAGAATTTCAGTGGAGGACAGGGAGCTTCCCTGCTCTTGACAGCTGCTCTCAGCTGCCTCCTTCAGGAACAAGGAAACATGGTGTTCAGAAAGTAGAAAGGTACTGGTGAGAGATGAGTGTTTTTAACCTTGTCATTCTTTGTTGAGTCATTAAGAGTCAGCAGATGTAGAAACAGTTTTGAAAGAATATGGACCATGGAGCCACAGTGCCAGTGTCCATGTCCTATGATGTGAAGGTCTGAGAATAGTCATCAGGGAGTGCGAGTGGATCTGTCCTTCAGCATGGCAGCATGTGTTCACAATGAACTCATTTATGTGTTCTGCCCTGCAACTTGGCACATGGCACATGGCACATGCCACATGGCAGCAGGACCGATGCCCCAGAGCAGGAACTTGCAGTGCTTAACTGGCAGTGGCAGATTGTTCAGGGTACTGGTAATGCCAGGAGTTTTAAAGTCTTCTGAACAACAACAGAAATTGAGAGAAAATATGCAAGGACTCTTGTACAGTGTTTTGTCCTCTTTAGTAGTTTCTATTCATTTATACAATTTTATGTATTTGCACAAACTCAATAAAAATAAAACACTTTTTTATTAAAGAAAAGAGATCTGATCCCTTAACCATCCACCCCTCCCATTTGCATGTGATTTCTGTAGCCATGACTATCATGCTCTTAGTTTCAACTTCTTTTTCATGTGTTTAATACTGGTTTATCATTGCTATTTAACCTTTGACCTTTAATTTTTCTCTGCTCTTCCATTAGTACCCAGTTACTACACTACATCTTTGCTTTCGAGTTTATATAGGTGGATAGGAAGCTTCTATCAAGAATAATACGGTTGAGAAAGGGATTTCTTTGGATCTCTTTTCTGCTTTTTTTTAATTAAAGAATCCGTCCCTGTGTAGTCCAGACTAGCCTAGAACTTGCTGTCTGTAGTCCAGATTGACCTTGAACTGTCCACCTTCCTGTCTTAGTCTCCTGGGTGCTAGGATTACAGTTGTGTGTCTGCCCCAGTTCAAATCTCCCTTTTTGACAGGTGGTATTAAGCAAAGCTCTATTCTCTCTGAAGACTGATTTGTCTGAATGGCTTATTAATTGGGGCCAGAAAGGTTATTTTAGCTTCAGCAAAGAATTCCATTTATAAGATTTTTTTCTTTTGTTTTGTCCTCCCAAATGAGCAAACCTGTTGCATCTAATTACCATTGAGCTTGATGAATATGGATGGATGGTAGCAAGAGATTCCAAATTTTTCATTAAAATCTACATAGGTTAGAATATTTATCTCAGTGTTATTTGAATTTGCTGAATTTCAGCATGTAAATACTTAACTGTGACTATAAATAAAAAGAATTTAATTGCCTCAGCTAGACTAAACATACTAAATGGTCTAGTTCTTTTGATTCTCTAAGCAATGGCTGCTTGTCCTGTCAGCTGCTATTATGGTGTCTATTCCAAAATGGTCCTATCCTTCATATACTGAAACTTATAAAAGGATTTTTTCCCCGACATTGCTATTTTCATTTCCTATGTTTTGGGCTTTTTATTCTAGAAAATACCATAACCCATTATCTGAAAAAAATTATCTTTTAATCTTTTGATTAAAGATTGCTTAATGATAGTAACTTATTTGTTTGGCTAGCTGCATGTTTTCTTTGTTTCTTCGTAGTGTTTCTGTATTTTTGCATGGATGTATTATACAAGGTTGTTTTTTTCTTTTTCTTTTTTTTTAACATTAGGTAGGCATGAAGCCTCCATCTCACAGCTGCATGCATAGTCACTGGTGAAGCAAATGCCTACCTAATTTGACAGTCTCGGTGTGTTTAAAATTTTTTGAGTTTGCAAATAAGCTTATTAAGCTTACTAATGGAGCCTTCCGGCAGTGAACAGTTATATGAGGACCCTGATCCTGGAGGCAAATCCCAAGATGCAGAAGCCAGGAGGCAGACAGAATCAGAACAAAAGTTATCTAAAATGACCCACAATGCTCTGGAGAACATTAATGTGATTGGCCAAGGTTTGAAGCATCTCTTCCAGCACCAGCGCAGGAGGTCATCAGTGTCTCCACACGATGTGCAGCAGCTTCAGACAGATCCAGAGCCTGAAGTGGATCTGGACAGTCAGAACACATGTGCTGAGATTGATGGTGTCTCCACCCACCCCACAGCTCTGAATCGTGTTCTGCAACAGATCCGAGTGCCACCCAAGATGAAGAGAGGGACAAGCTTGCATAGTAGGCGGGGCAAGTCAGAAGCCCCAAAGGGAAGTCCCCAAATCAACAGGAAATCTGGCCAAGAGGTGGCTGCTGTTATACAGTCAGGTCGACCCAGGTCTTCATCCACAACTGATGCTCCTACCAGCTCTTCCGTGATGGAAATAGCTTGTGCTGCTGCTGTGTGTGTGCCCGGAGATGAGTCAACTGCAGAGCGGGTAAGTCTATTAGATTTCTG
This sequence comes from Ellobius talpinus, assembly GCA_001685095.1. Taxonomy (NCBI): domain Eukaryota; kingdom Metazoa; phylum Chordata; class Mammalia; order Rodentia; family Cricetidae; genus Ellobius; species Ellobius talpinus. The sequence goes on from LOJH01004930.1 coordinate 27,822, forward strand.
TTAACTTACTATTTCACAGATGTTATGTGAATGTGTGTACACACACACACACATACACACACTACAAATGATCAGTCTGGTTTTTAAAGTATTTTGGGTTTTAGTTAGATATTTTAAAAATTTCCATGATAGGTCTAATGGTATATACCTATAATCCCAGTGCTTGATAGGGGGAGGCAGGAGGATCAGGAATCTGCTGTGTAGGGTTTGAGACCAAATATGTTTTAGGCCTGCCTGTGTAATGTGAGACCATGTCTCAAAAAAACAAAACAAAAAAGAAAATAATTCCTGTTTACTCGTACTAATTTGCAAAGCATGACTTTGACCTGATGATTAACATGGAATTTAGTTAGAACTATCACGGTATGTTGATTATTGAAAGTTCCACATTTTTGTATTTCACATTTATTTATTCATGTGTGTGGAGGGGCACATTACAGAGTGCATGTGCATGCCAGAGAAGAACTTGTAGGCGTTTAGTCTTTCCTTCTGTCATGTGAGTCCCAAAAATTAAACTCCAGATTCTCAAGCTTGGCAGTAAGCACCTGTCCCCACTGAGTTATCTCGTGGTGGTGGAGATATCTTTTGTAGTCCAAACTAACCTCAAAATTACTGTGTATCAGAGTACAACTTTAAAGTTCTGATCCTCCTGCTTTTAACTTCCAAGTGCTAGGAATATAAGTGTGTATTAACACACCTGGTTTATTCAGTGTTGTGGATTAAACTCGGACCCTGTGCACTCTGGGCAAGCACTGTGCCAACTTAGCTACCTAGCCCAAAGGTTCAGTTTTCCTTTCCTTTTTAGGTTTATTGGGATAATTTTTCCCTATATGAAAACATTATTAACATATTCAAACTTTACAAACCTTTGAAAATATTAGTCTTATGTATGTCCATAGTGCATGTGTGCAAAATAAACTTAGTTCATATTAGTTAGAGGACCATCTTTGAGTTCATAAAGGCAGATTGATAGTCACAAGCAGTTATTTTTCTCAGAAATGCTGTTTTTAAAGTTTAAAAACTAAGTATTTTGAATTTTAAGGAAACATGCTCAATATGGAAAAAATGGAAATATAGAAAGGAAAAGAAAAAATAAAAATAGCTCTTGCCAATATTTTGGTAGGTTTTTTCCAATATATTATTTGCATTTGAAAAATAAATTGAAGACAGTTTATTTTTAATGAATTTTATTAATATTTTAAATAAAATCAAACTCATTTAATATTGAGTTTTTTCAACCAAAACTCTGTTATGAACATTTTTCTATATCTGTGAATACAATTTCATTTAAAATTTTTACTGACTATATAATACTGTGAACTAACTTGCTGTAATACAGTTTTTATTCATCATTTTATATATTAGAGAATATGAAAATACATTGCAGTATAGTTATCTTAACACTTGAAATTAATAGATAATGCACCTTATTGTATCTTAATGACCTTTATAATGATAGCTGCCATTTATTCTTTGCTTATGATGTGGCAGGAACTTTGTTTAAACACATGTGTAATTTTCTCCTTGGTGCTCAAACAGCCATACACTTGGCTTTGATAATTGTTTTTCACTGTTGTTGATGAGACAGCAAAAATGTAGGAAGTTAAGTATTCTCATGGTTTCATAACAGTCTGTTTCACCACCAGAATGTTTCAGAGCTTAAGCAATCTAGAACTTTTTTTTTTTGAGACAGGTCTCACTATGTAGCACTGGCTGGCCTGGAATTCACTGGAGACAAGGCTATCCCTGAACTCGCAGTAGTCCACCTGCCTCTGCTTCCTCAGTGCTGAGATTAAAAGTGTCTGACACAACACTCGTCCTTAGGCATGTTTTTTAGCTACCATGTTCTGTGTGCAAGAATGTTATAGTTTCTCTTTCTCCAATATATGAATTTTATATATGATAATTATATATATAAGTTACATGTATGTAATAGGAAAAATTAGCTAATGGTATTAAGTTATGAAGATTCAGGTGGTTTTATACTAGATCTTTCTGTATATGATTTATACTAGATTTTTGAAAATTGGCTGGCTTATAAAATCAGTTCAGTTTTACTCACCGTTTGTGCCCACAGTTCTTCCATAGTATCTTTGAGAATTCTCTGATACTAACCCATGAAGTACCTGAAGTGTATACCCGTGTGCTATCAGGCCATATGTATTGGGTAAATAACAAATACACTGAGGAGAATTGTCAGGTTGACAGGAATAAGAGACCTTGATTTGGGACTGCTCTAAGAAATAAGAGACGGAGAAATACGTAAGTGTTCTGGCCTAGGAAAAGATGTTAGTTTAAGGCAGGGGAATTATAAGAGAAAGGAAAATATTGTTAAAGTTAAGATGGCGTTTTCTCTCGGGCCCTTGGTGTCGGCAGAATGGGCAAGTGTCATGGTCTCCGCACTACCAGGAAGCTCTGCAGCCACTGACGGGACCAGAAGTGGCATAATAAACAATAGAAGAAAACCCACTTGGGCACAGCCCTTAAGGCCAATCCTTTTGGAGGTGCCTCTCATGCCAAAGGAATTGTGCTGGAAAAAGTATGGGTTGAAACCAAACAGCCAAATTCTGCTATCAGGAAGTGTGTCAGGGTGCAGCTCATCAAAAACAGCAAGAAGATCACAGCTTTTGTGCCCAATGATGGTTGCTTGAACTTTATTGAGGAAAACGATGAAGTTCTGGTTGCTGGATTTGGTCGAAAGAGTCATGCTGTAGGTCATATTCATGGAGTCTGCTTTAAGGTTGTTCAAGTAGCCAGTGTGTCCCTTTTGGCCCTGTACAAAGGCAAGAAGACCAAGATCCTAAATTTTGACAGTGGAAGCACAGTAATAAATTTTTATATTCTGAAAAGAAAAATAAAGATGGCTAAAGGAGTTTGCTGCCTCGGGACCTTGTTAAAATGACTGACAGGTTGAACATTCCTTTTTCTTTGCCATCTCATACCCATTCGAAATGTGTGATTAGACTTAGGTGTACGTATTCTATGTAAGGCATTCTGGGAACCCTTATTGAAGATATTTAGATATATAATACCTGATCTTAGCTCCTAAGAGTATTTTAAACTACCATGATGATATGATAGTGGGGTAGTAAAGCTGATAGAAGGGAAAACATTTGTCTTTGTTGCGCTTACTGTATAGAAATGGAAGATAGAGAAATAAAACTTGAGTAAAATACACAAAGAGTAAGAACTCTTTTAAGTAGAAAGTCAGGGAAGACCTTATGAAGAATGTGCTGCCTGAGGATGTGAAGAAGCAAACCATCATTCAGGTGCCTGAGCAGGACGAAGAACAACTAGAAATGTCCCAGAAGATTGAACAGTTAAAAAAAATCCTGAAAAATAGTTTGTTAGCTTCAAGGTAAAAGGTTACTGTACTTCCAGAACAGAAGTCATAGCTATTGTGTGTGTGTCATATGGGTGAGGAGCAGTACTTGGTTGGAATAGTTTTTTCTAATAAGAGCTTGAAGGATTGAGGAATGGCTCAGTTAAACATAAAAACCTGAGTTCAATCTCCAGAATCTTCATAGAAAAAGCCAGGTGCAGTGTTCATATACCTGAAATCCTAGTGCTTGATGATCATCTTGGCCAGCTAGACTACCTGAATCAGTAAACTCTAGACTCATTGAGAGATCCTATCTCAAAACTTTGTGTGGAGGGACTGGAGAGATTACTCAATGGATAGGAAATGTTTGAGGACCTGAGTTCAAACCCCCACTTCAACACCCAGATCAAAAAGCTAAACAGAACTTTTTTTTTAACATATGGGTATATGTGCGTCCATAATTTCATTGCTGTGAATGGATGGAGACAGGACAGCTAGGACTTACAGGCTGCTAGTATCAATCTAAGTCTATTTATTAACAGAGCCTGTCTCAAAGGAATAAGGTAGAGAGTAATAATACATCAGGACATGTGGCATCCCACTCTGGCCTGTGCACCCATGCTCATATCTTTTACTCATTTTAAACAGAGAAATTGGGGGATTATTGAGAAAGATACCCAACATATACCTCTGAGCTCCACACACATACACAAAAGAATTTTACCTATGGGTAGTATTGAAACTTTTTTGTCGTTTGAATGTTAGCACTTTGAACCTTTATGGGCTTACCTATGGCCATAGTCCTGTTGTCTGTCTAAGGTATTCTCTCAGGTCACCCCTCCTCCCAATGTATGTTTGTTCTTTCCTTTACATTCTACATATGTACATGTATGGATACACACAAGTATTTATACTGTTTATATAAATTTTGAGGTGCAATATGAAAATCTGAGCTACCCTTTTCATTGCTTTTCTTATAACAAAGACTTCATTCTACCAATTCCTAAAGTGTCCCTTAAACATCCCTAAATTGTTAACAGTTTGAGATATTCAAGTCAGTTTACTACCTTGTTAGCAAAGACCCTACAGTGTTGTTGGGAAGGCAGGAGTTACATATGTGGCATTCTAAGAACAATGTCAGTGTAATTGTAGTCAGTTCCAGAAGTCAGGAGCTTGTGGTTTTAGATCCTAGTTCTATTTCTGTTATTAAATTTTGTTATGAGTGTGACCTTAAGGAAATTGAACTTTCTAGGTTTCATTTCTCTAGTACCAAGATGAGATCATTGTGCTAAATAATATTTAATTAATGTGACTGGAAACATACACTTGCTTTACTTCCAATTTTTTCTTGACACACTTAGAAAATTAAAATAGCTGTCTAGCACAGAAGGATTAGCTGCTGAGTTGTTCAGAGCTGGTAGAGTTGATCCACTTACTCACTGTAGGTCCTGATCCCCTCCTCCTGGAGAGCTCAGTTGATCACTGTGCAGCATCTTAGACTCCATTCTCAGCAATGTAAAGCCTAGGTAGGGAGCAATACATCATCCTATCTACTAAAATTAAGAGCAGTACAAAGTCCAAAGGAGGGTTAAAGACAGAGGCTAGTTGAATGGGCATTCTAGAGAATGTGGGCCTTGCAGAGTATCCTAGAACTATGGAGCCCTGTCAGAATATCACTTTCTATCATAAGGTAACAAAACTAATGCAGGTAATCAGGTGTCAAGTAACTGAGATACAAAGGAAAACTGCAAAAAATTTCAAGACTTGATTTTACCTAAAAGGCCAAAAAGTCATGAAAATGCCCATTTGTCCCCTAGAAAGCTAGGGCTATACATTTTAATTCTTTATACCCCACATAGAACCCTACTGAGAGTAAGTAAACAGACTGTTAGGAGACATTAGAAGATTAGATTAGACAAGAGATTAGCAAAATGTATGACTGTGTATAACTGACTTTTTAAAATTTCAGCTTAGTAGAAATTCTTTGTTTGAGCAATATATGTGAGTTTGATAATGTGATTGGAAATAGAATAGTACTAAGACTCTGAAAGGGGGTACTGGAGAGATGGTTCAGCAGTTAAGACCACTGACTGCTCTTCCAGAAGACCTGGGTTCAACTGCTAATACCCATATGGCAGCTCACAGCTGTTTGTAACTCCAGTTCCAGGAGATCTGACACCAATGCACTTAAAATAAAGTTAAATAAATTTTTTAAAAAGATTATAAAAAGAACTGAAAATATATTAGAAGGACTCTTTCCTGGGGAAGATAGTTTTTCCTGCTCTTCTGTTTTCCTGGTTGCCTGTAGTTGTCTAGTGTTGAGACCCTTTCCACGTTAGCATGTTCATTGGTGGTGTTCAGGTCTTATTTGATGAAACTTCATGGGTCTGTAGCTTTAGTTTTAGTAAACTTCCTGCTTCTCTGTATTTTACAGTCTTTCTTCCTTCTATTCTGATATGATCCCTGAGTCTTTGGTGCAGGAATTGTTTTTACAGATGTATCAGTTTAGATTGGTCACCTCATGATCTCTTCTGCATTTTCATTGGTTGTAGTTTTCTATATGGTATCTGTCTGTTACAGAGATAAATTTCTTTGATTAAGGGTGAGAATTAAATCTGTTTGTGAGTATAAGAACATATATGTAGCACATAATTAGGAATTGGAAGAGCCCTCTTGATTGGTTATTTGATACCAAGTAATTATCCCTGAGATCATAGACATACAGCTAGCATTATATGGACTGAGCATGTAGTATTTATATGTTTAGGACATGCATACTCATGCCTGAGTGTGTTCACGCATAACAATGATTAAAGAGACCACAAATCTGAGTGCAAGGGGGAATGTATGGAAGGGATCAGAAAAGGAAGGGAGGAAATAATATAGAAACTGTAACAAGTAAATTTTAAAAATATATATTGGAGTTTTTTGGTCTAGTTTTATTCAAGATGGACTAACACAGGAGAGAAAATCTAGCAAAGATATCAGAGAGATTAGTTGTGAGGTGCAGTCTTAATTTGTTTCTATGTGTGAAGCCACTCTGAATTTTAGTTAGAAAGAAATAATATATATGAAGATTCCCACTGTAGCCCAAAAGTTCCATTCTTCTAACATCTTGTTGGAATGCTGTACCCTGTGCTGCTTGCTGTAGTGGTAATTATATAGTAAGTGCAACAGGAATCAGTACAATTTACATATTGCTGCTTTTATAAAATACAAACTTTTTGCTATGAATTCTGAGAAAGAATAAACTTAATTAGAGGAACATGAAAAGTCAATGCAAATCTTGGATCTTCTGGAAATAAAATTTGAGGTCATTGATCATTATTTTTAAGACCAAGAATTTACTATATTAATTTCTCATTTAGAGACAAAGTTAAGGAATGCACTGTCTTTATTGAACTAAAGTTGGGGAATCTTTGGAGTTCACTTACTACAATATAAATAGAGAAAAAGAACTTTTGTAATATTTGGCTCTAACTGGAATATAAACAGAAAGTGGTTTGAGAAATATATGAGTTAAAGAACTTTCTGAAATAGAGTTAGTTGAGCATTAATCAAGTCCAATAAGCCAGTGTGCCATCCATTCAGGAAAGAAGTCAAACAGTGGAAAGGATGATTTCAGTTGCAGTCCACTAGGTGGGGTCCTAGGCCTGGGAGAGGAGGTGAGAAATGTAGAATGAGTTTTAGGAATGGGCTGAATGAAGCATTTGCTCTTGTAATTTGAATTGATTTGATCACTTTAGCTATGGAACAAATGGTAAAAGAGGCAGGCTTTGACTGTTGAAATTTAAAAAGATAAGGAATTTTAAGCAATAAGATTTGCCTACAAACGTTAAGAAAATATTGTTTATTTTCCCAATTAATAATTGTGTATAGTTTTTATAAAAATTCTAGCAAAGGTCTCTGTCTTCTATACATTTAATATTTGTTGGATTGTTGACACCTTCAAGGGAATGTTTTACAGACAGTCAATAATACAGGAAAACATATTTTTGGTCCCTTAGTTTTCCTTAACAGGTACTTTATTTTTTTAATATTTATTTATTTTATTATGTATACAATATTCTGTCTGCATGTAT
>LOJH01004931.1:8385-23443 GCA_001685095.1 Ellobius talpinus
ACCCACAAACACACACAGGCTGTGACACACATGGACTCACACCCACACACATGATGTGGCACACATGCACCCACGCCCACACACAGGCTGTGATACATATGGACCCATGCCTACACACTGGCTGTGACACACATGTACCCATGCCCACACACAGGCTGTGACATGCTCACACACAGGCTGTGACACACATGGACCCACGCTCACACACAGGCTGTGACACACATGGACCCACAACCACACACAGGCTGTGACACACATGGACCCACAACCACACACAGGCTGTGACATACATGGACCCATGCTCACACACAGGCTGTGACACACATGGACCCACGCTCACACACGTGCTGTGACACACATGGACTCACGCCCACACACAGGCTGTGGCACCCATGCACCCATGCCCACAACATGAACACCTACATAAGGTTTTTTTATTATTATAATAAAGGATATAGGAATAATCACAAAATAGCCAGGGAAGTAATGTGAAGCCAAGCAAAGGAAAAGGCAGGCCCTAAAGTGCTCACTAACCACAAAGAGGAGTCGCATCCAGGCAAGAGTGGCTAGTTTGAAAATGTGACGTGGGGAACTACTACAGTGGGCTTCGGTGCAAGGATTCTGAGCCAGCACTCACACATGGTCCATGGGGTGCCCTGTTGGGGAGCAAGAGGAAAGCAAGTAGAGGAGGCTGTCCTCTATATGAAGGGTGCAGAGGGGTCAAAAGGGTCCATGAAAGGATGCAGCCTAGTGTTGCCACACTGATGTTGTAGCGTATGATGGACTCCGGTGACGAAAACCTGATGGATACAGAGTTAGCAACAGAGCAAAAACCCCAACACAGGGTGTGGGGGAAGAATGAAGAAGAGGAGGAGGAGGTCAGACAAGAAGGAAAAATGAAGGGAGATGGGGGACGGGGGAGGAGATCGGCGGCTGTAGCCACACAGAAAAGATCCTGAGGGAAGACTCAATGGGCACAAGAGGGGGAGTTGGTTCATAGAGCCTGGGCCACTGTGCCCTTTGGCTGGCCAGGTCAGCAGAAGATGAGCCTCCTGGAGCCATGACTTCAGGGATCTCTAAATAGTAAATGTCACCCCAAATGTCAAGGCCCTGGGAGTTTCTGAGCTCTAAAAGCCATTTAAAACTCCCTGGCACCCAGCACTGCTCAAAGGTGTACCCTTTAACCTCTCAGAAGGCCGGGCTGTCTCCCCACCTGAGCTTTTCAGGGCCGTAAGATTGGAGAGATTTTAGCAATACTCTCCGTGCCCATTTTGGTAGGATCAGATCCGGGCGTGTCCCTAAGAGTGACACACATCCGTTCTGTAAATGAAGTCTTAATGGAAAGCATCTCTGGCTTTAATTTGACCGAGGCCAACAGTCCTGAGCACGCTGAACTGTGCTCAGGCCCTTCGCAGGGTTGAGAGCTACAGGTTTAGACTCCCTACCACACTTCTTTCAGGAAGGGAGGAGCCACTCTGGGGACACAGAGGCCTTTCTGCATCTCACAAATAACTGTATTCAAGGACACAAAGCCCAACTGTTATAAAAATATTAGCATTCAGATGCTCTTGTGTTTTGTTAATGCCTTTAATTCCTCACAGCATAGCTCTTGTCTTCCCTCCTCATTGGCATGCGTTTCTGTCAGCTACAGAATTTATAGCTCCAGCTCCAGAACCAGGCTCCTAGGTGCTCCTGCTGCCCTCTCCACCTGTAAGTCAGCACTGCACCCCTGCAAACCCCACCTCTCCAAATCACCCCACAGAGTGCTGTGTGTGCCTTTCAAACACTGTATGGTGACCAAGCTTAAGTACTGCTAGAAAAAGCCATGTTCCTTGTTATTCATGACAAGCCAGAGGTCATGAAAGAAGGGTGCCAGCAGGCATCTCCACCCACTTGGTCTTGTCCTGTTCTCAGCCACCCTAAACTGAGTGACCCGTTCCCACAGCACCCGTCATGATGGCGCGTGTCATCCAGTAGAGGCCTGGATGAGACCGTAGCCATCCTGGTTCCCAGAGTTTGCCTGGCCCTTTGTCACCAGCAAATATTTAGACTGCAAGATGGGGTTGTGGCTCAGCTTTGGAGTAGGGCCCCAGTTAAGAACTTTGAGATGGAGATCATGTTATTTGTGGGTCAGTTTCTAGACCCTATGATTCTCTGGGTTTGGAAGCCTTTGCAATATGGGTGCTGTATTTATAAAAACTTCTTTATGTGAAACCAAGGGTACCACCTGCCTCAGACCCCTTATCAGCTGTTCCAGAATCCACCGACCTGTCAACCATGTGGCCACAACCCATATCTGATCAGAGGAGCCTCCATGAGCTCAGACAGCTGTGGAATGCTTGGTCATTTCAACTCACCCTGGAAACCTTGGGACAGTCACACACTAAGAGAGGCACACTGGAGTCAGAGACATTTTGTATATATGTTCTATTTTTTTTTCCATTCACTGGAACAGTGAAACCAGGTGACCAGCACAGTGTCATCCTGGCCCTGTGAGCAGCTCTAGCAGCAGAGGGTGGGTCCTTCTGTGTAAGCACTCTACACAAAACATGGATGGGGAAGCAGAAGTGCCGGGCTGCACCTCTGATAGTGTTCTCTCTACCTCTGTGAGTGCATGCGTGCGTGCACACACGAGTCTCCCCCTCACCAAGTCTATATGTGACTGGTGCAGATCCCGTGTCAGCTATGCTGGCCCCAGAGAGCAGCTGCTCAGATGGGATAGCCCACCCCGGAGTGCCTACTTCACATTCGCCTTGGGTACCAGCACCCAGATCTTAACAAGAGTGAAGGCAGAGAGTATTTTCTTAGGAAGTACAATCCTTCCACAATTCATTTCATACTCTCGTGTGTCCCACATTGCCTTCTACAGCAGTTAGGTCTCTTGTTGCCAGGACAAAATACCTGCCCAAGGCAGCTTAAGGAAGAGCAGGTTTATCCTGTGAAGGTAGAGTGCATTGTAGCCAGCAGTAAGAGTGAGCCGAGTGGTCACATTGCATACAGTCAGGAAGCAGAGAGACAGCTGCTTGGCTTGCTTTCTCCTGTGTACTCATTCCAGGCCCCTCACTGGTGCAATGATGCCACTCACATCTAGAGTGGGTCTTCTTGCTGCAATCAACCCAATCTAGAAACTATTACACACATGTCCACAGGCTCATTTCCTAGGTGATTCCAACCGTCTCCTGGGTGATTCCAGTCATCTCCTGGGTGATTCTAATTGTCTCCTAGGTGATTCTAATTATCTCCTAGGTGATTCCAGTTGTCTCCTAGGTGATTCTAATTATCTCCTAGGTGAKTCCAGTTGTCTCCTGGGTGATTCTAATTGTCTCCTAGGTGATTCCAGTTGTCTCCTGGGTGATTCTAGTTGTCTCGGGCGATTCTGTCAAGTCGATAATGATTATTAGCCATTACATCTCATTGCAAACGAAGACTCTCACAGGGACTGTTCATCAAGGCTGTTGGTCCTTCAGCAGGCCTGAGGCCATCTATCTCTGGAAGTTCTGCTAGCCAGCTGGGCCCTGTGAGCGTACGGAGAGATGGTATATCAGGAGTGCCCATATGCAGTATCTCCTCCTAGAGAATGGTACTCAGTGCTCCCAAGATGTGTGTGAACATCTTCCTTTCCGGGAATATGGAATCTCTAGCCTCACCAGACAGGGAATCTCAGGGACAACCTCCCCAATACCACAAGGACAAACCGCCAAGCAAATGGCATTGCAGAGGTGTGCCATGAGCTTGCTCTAGGATGTGACGTGACCCCCTGGGGTCACACGTGCTTCTTGATGAGCAGGGCTCCAACTTCTCTGTGATGTACCAGGGCTGCCAGTGGCAGTGTCCAGGTCCTGTGGGTGGTTCTGATGAGTCATGGAAACGTGGTGCTTATGATACCCTGACACAGTCACCAGAAAACACCTTTAGCAAAACAGTGTTCCCACCCATGGCCTCCTTATTTCAGCCCTCTGGGCCTCTTCCTTCTCTCTGCCTCCCTGGAGTATAAACCTGGCAAATCCTTGGCACTGCCTGTCCCCTGAGCCTGGCCTAGGCACCACCACTGTCGTGAGGGGGGGTCTGCACATCCTGAACTCTGGGTAAGGTGGCTGGCTGATGGGTAGACTGGAAGGAGGGTCGATAAAGGATGGGTAGGGAGTGGATAGATGGGCGTTAGAAAAGTGTGGCTAAGCCAAATTTCTACAGTGTGAGACCTAGGAGAGGAAGCTAAGTGATAGATTTAGTGCCTGGGTAAGCAGCTCCCAGGCCAGAGGCCTCCTGTGGAATCTGGGAGAGAGGAAGGCCCCAGTGACCTCCTTCCCTAGGTATGAGCTGCAGGAAGATGTGAGGAGTCTAATCTCTACTGAGAACACTCAAACCACCTTTTGTCAAACAACGCTTTCAACATTTGAAGCTTGTACATCAGTGGCCTTAACTTAGACAGTAGATACAAGATACGGACACCACAGAGCTCTCCGGTGCAGGGAGTAACTTGGGAGAAGTTTTGGCATGATTGCTATGGGTACTCAGGCCATCCCCACCCTGGGGGGAAGGGTTCTTTAGATGAGGTGGTGAAAATGACCCCTGAGTCTCCTACACCAAGCAAGCTCAATCCAGGCTAGCTCCCTCCAGTTGAGGCAATCCAAAGTGCTGTGGGGCTCCTGGACCCATCACTTATCTCAGGTTTTATAGGAGACAGCTAGCTCAAGACCCCAGGAAGAAAGCGGCTTTGTCCCTCGGTAGGCCATGCACAGGCCCACATTCATATCGCATTGTTGTTGCAGGGGAGGCAGATGCGATCCAAAACAATGGAGCCTCGGCTGAGGACACAGCGGTGACAGACTCCAAGCACACAGCAGACCCAAAGAATAACTGGCAGGGTGCCCACCCAGCTGACCCAGGGAGCCGCCCCCACTTGATCCGCCTCTTTTCCCGAGATGCCCCAGGAAGGGAGGACAACACCTTCAAAGACAGGCCCTCCGAGTCCGACGAGCTCCAGACCATCCAAGAAGACTCCACAGCAGCTTCCAAAGGCCTGGATGTGATGGCATCACAGAAGAGACCCTCACAGCGATCCAAGTACCTGGCCACAGCAAGTACCATGGACCATGCCAGGCATGGCTTCCTCCCAAGGCACAGAGACACAGGCATCCTTGACTCCATCGGGCGCTTCTTTAGTGGTGACAGGGGCGCGCCCAAGCGGGGCTCCGGCAAGGTGAGCTCCGAGGAGTAGAGGAGTCGTGGGGTTAACGGCAGAAAGGAAGGAGAGGTGGGCAAATGAACTGGGCACATGTCCCTGTGTCTGAGATACCGGTCCTAGCCGGACAATGGTGATGGCCCAGGGGAGTGGCCTCGGTCACCACTTAGCCTATTTCTACTTGTTCCCTTTGTCACAAGGGGAAGTGATTGGGGTGTCGCTCAGGAATGCAAGGGTCTTCTGCATCTGAATTTTGGGGCACCCTGATGTGACAGTGAGAGTACCTGTCTTAGGCGTGAGTGCCCTCTGCCTGGGGCTTCCGCTGATTCTGCTTCTGCACAGTGCTTCTGGTTTCATTCCTGATTTGTGCTCATTTACTGCTGGTTCAGGCTGCTAACTTCTTGCCACTGTGAAGCAATGGCCCATTGAGGAGATGGAGGTCTTCAGAGCAAACCCCTCCACCTGCAGGCAACTTTCCCCTTGGTCTTAAGAAGTTTGTTGGGGGCGGGTGGAGGAATTAATGAATGTTCGTGAGTCAAAGCCTTATTATTTTGTGATTCCATTAATTTAAATATAAACTGTGTTTCCTGATGTTTCGAAAGCAAATGTTCTGTGGATGAAAACAAAAACTGTATCAGAAGATAAAAGGTACAGATCCAGTTTCCAAGAGCAACACCTGGGGAGGGATGCATTAGCCTGTGGTTCAAGTTTGTCTAGCAGCTAGTGACAGTGACAGGTGGCTATTACCCTACAAGTGTGTGGCATTTTCTGTAACTCTGTTGGACGGCTGGGCAACTCTGGGGAGGAGTGTGGGTGGGAACGTTCAAAACAAGCCCTGGTTTTTGAGCAGCCTGTGAGTTGTGACTAAGAGCCTTGAACTCAAGCGGTTCCAGACTAAAGTGTGGGATGGAGGCCTCTCCATGGCTCTGGGGCTGTTGGCAGTGCAGATTTCCTGAAATGCTGTGGTCGCCAGCCACACTTTTGAAAGCCAGAGTGACTGTGAACTGCGGAAGGTGAGCTCTCTGTGGCCACCAGAGCCCCTTGGCGTCTCAACAGCCCTTTGGTCCTTGTTAGGATGTCACCACAACTTGCTTGTCATTAACCCTCGGTGTGTCTGACCTGCCGACAGAATCCAGGTGCATGTGGCCCTTTTGCAGCCTGTACTAGACATTGCTCTTGGTTATTGGCAGGGCTCTCAGCCTGATACATCAATCCTGAGGCTTGTTTCTAACTTACATTAGTGTGGCTTTTCAAGCGTTCTTCTCAAGGCATGTCAGTTCTGGAGGGTCCAGACTGTCTGTCCCCTGGGGCCTATCTGTGAAACCAAGCCCCCCTACACACACACACACACACACACACACACACACACACACACACACAGCCTCACCAGCCTAGAACCCTTAATCTGGTCTGTGTAGCTGAGGAGACAAGAACATGCTTTTATGCTGTGCTGTGCAGGAAAGGTGGACCAGCTGGAGGGAGGGCACAGAGTCTAGAACCAGCTTTGTGGTTGTGGTTCAAGTTGCACATCCGTGGATAGCACCATGGCTCTCCAGGAATGTACAGATGTGTACCTCTTAAAACCACATGCCTTACGAATGCTTCACAGGAGACAGTAAAGGCTCAGAAGCAGTCCTAATATTCACAAATAGTTTCTCTTAGATCATCAAGGATCCTGGGGGAGAGAAAGCATTTTCACTGGAGATTATATATATATATATATATGTGTGTGTGTGTGTGTGTGTGTGTGTATATATAAAATTTTTAAATAATTAGGATTTTTTTTAAACTTAAGGTGTCAATTCTCTGCACCATTGCTATACATTCCGAATATGAAAAAATTTTTAAATGAACAACCTTTGGACATAAAAGGTCCCTTGATGTTTGCATATGTAATCCTTATTTTCTCATTATTTGTTGTTTTTTTTTTACTCACATACAAAAATAGGGTTATGGCATTTCCAAAGAGTTTGTCTGTGTTGGCCTTCCCCTGTACCCCTCCTGAAGCTTGTCCCAGATGTAGCCAGAGGCACCTTCCTCTGCTGAAAACCTGCTGCCCAGGCACACACAGCAAGGGCCTGGTCACTGTGTCCGAGCCTATTTGAATGTGGTGCTTGGTTCTCTTACGTTGGAGATGGAAATTTAGCTCACTCTACACCGAGCTATGAATCACAATCACCCTAGCATCCAGGGCCAGCTTCTGGAGTACTTGTTTCTATTTGTATTTTGATGTTTGTAGATGGGGGCTCATTTTCCTAGGCCACAAAGGTCCCTGAGGAAGCTGCAAAGAAAAAAGCCCAAAGACTAGCTAGCTGTCACTGTCATTCTAAGACAGGGGTTGAACTCACATGCAGGGTGCTCAGGTAGGAACACAGGGCCCACCACCCGCCTCTTGGAGAGGCAACTATAGCCTGCCCTTATGGAGCCAGTTCTCCAGAAGGAATCTGGGAGACTCTGAACACCCTCCTTTACCCCGCAAAAGGGCTTCTGGTCCTGTTGCCTCCTGCATCCTCCCTCCCCAGGCACGTGGTGCCTCTGTGCCATTCAGAGCCACCACCCCCGGCTCACAGAATGCGGGGACAACACCCAGCCTTTGTGTGTTTGCCGGGCTGACATTCAAAGAAAGCTCATGAAGAATGCCCTGAGAAGGCATATTCTTCTGAGATCCATGATGAAAAGTCCATTGATGGAGAACATTCTCTTTTGTCCTGGAAAGAAAGGGAGGCTGTACTCTGGCCTCTGAGGAACAGGTCTCCCGGCCAGTAGGATGCCCGGGCCTAATGAGGGTGTGAGGAGGTAGGTGGCTTTGAGGAAGAGAACAAAGGCACCTGCTCCAACCCCTTTTCCTCTCTCCTCTCACCTACTGCCGAGCCCACCAGCCCCCAGTCCTAGGGCAGTCCCAGGCCTGCCAGCCGCTGTCTCAGAACACAAATCATAGAAAGATCCCTTCCCATTCAAAGAAAGCATCTCACAGAGGACCTAAGCTGATCATGCAACACCGCATCCAGGTAACACACACACACACACACACACACACCCACACACACACGACCCAAGAAGGGAGCAGCTCATCTTCCATTCTTCCAGCAGGAGGAGGATGGTCTAAGCTAAGCCACCTTACTAGTGGCTCCACCTATATTTTTTATTATCTATTTATTTAATATGCAATCTCCATTTCTAACCTGCCAGTATAGGCCTTTCGTCGTTTAGTCTGCAGACGGCTGCTCTGCCCCTCGTTTTGACAGGCCAGGACTAAGTACTGCTGGGTGTAATCCATCTTGTGAATTGGCCAGTGTCTGTTCCTTGACTCTTTCTACCGCATTCTAATTTTGTATTAAACATATCTCCATTCTCCAGTAACTTTGGTCTTCACTGTTAACTTTGGTGTCTGAAGGTTGCAGATACAGTTGCCAACCTGTGGAAAGGTGGCATGAGCGGTCACATGAAGGACACGGTGGGAGTACCCATGTGATACTCCCAGAATTCCAGTAGAGCCACTGTCAGAGAGAGTTTGTCCTTGCTACCTGCTAATAGAGCACTCGGTGGTCCAGGCAGAAGCAAAACTTCCCCATAAGCCACTAGGGACCCCCATGCCCCTCCCGGCCTCCTATCCACTTGGCAGTAGTTTTTCAGAGGCGTTTTAGAGAAAGTCTGCCTATGAAAGCATCTGTGTACTTTTGAGATTTCTTGTATGAATTGCTTTAATGAGTAGCCTCACCTTGGTCGGTTATTGGTCCCTAGTGTCTGACTCTGCCTGTCTCCTGCCTTGGCTACCACAGCCATCCACTGCTACTTAAGTGGGTGGCAGTCATCCTGGAGTTTGGTGGGCATTGCGCCCTCTGTAAAAGTGGGATGTTTGTAAATCGTGTTTGTATTTAATGGTGATACCCTTAGGTGGTTGTATTGTGATTTGATTTTGCTGTAAACTTCTGCGTAATGTATATCTCTGCCTTTGTATGCGCTCATTAAACATCTTAACAGACCAAAGATGGTGTACTAATTGCATATGGACTTTTTAAGTTGTATTTTTATTTTATTAATGGCTTTGTATGACTGGCATCTCCACAGCCTTGAGAAACACCCACAGGTAAGTCTGGGCACTCAAACGCGGTCACCTCTGACAATGGCACGGTCCCTGGTACTCTAGCCGTGGCAGCGTGGTAGCTAACTCTTTCCCTTCCTGTAGTCACTGTCACTGCTTGCAGTGCTTAACGGAGTGTCCTGAGGATGGAAGGGACGTGAGGGCACAAAGGGGCCGACCCAGGAAAGCCCACGGTTACTGAGGATCTAACTTTCCTCTTTGCTGTAAAATCCCCCACAAAGCAACCTGTGGAAGGGAAGGCTTATTCCAGCTCACATTTGGCACACCATAGCGGCAGGAGCTGGATGGAGGCAGCTGGTGACACTGTATCCCCAGACAGGAGTCAGGGAGATGGAGGCTGCTGCTTGGGTTGGGGGGTGGGACTTCTTATCAGTCAAGATAATCCCTTGTGAACCCAGAGGCCTGTCTCCGTGCTGAGTTGGTAATCAGTGTTAGCTATCACACTGAGTGAACACACCAGGACGGCCCTGCTGGGCTCCCCAGGGAGGTCCAAAGCCACAGGGCTCCTGCAGTTGAACCCAGAGGTAGGGCCAGGCTCCTTTTGAGAGTAATGCTGGATAAACCTGATGCCTGACAGATGAGAGATAAAAGCAAAGACAATAAGCCATTTAGAAGGTGACCTGTGTGACTTCCTTCCCAGGGACCCTGATCCTGACTCTCACCTCCTTCTAAACCCACATCCACTTTAAGGGATTTATTTCCCATCGTTGGTATTTCTTTCGGTTAAAAAAAGGATTAGCCAGATGGGGTGAGCAGTTCTGACTTGTTGGTGGAGAGTGCAGCCTGGCATCTGAAGAACTAGATCGTTGTACGGAAAATAATCCCTCTTTGAGCTCATGGTGAAAGTCATGGTGACGCCAAGATACTGGCTTAGTATCTAAGAGTTGTTGGATGATCCCATCAAACCATGGCTTCGTATTTTATCTTGAAGTTGTTTGTTTGTTTAGGAACAGGAGAAGCAGAGATCAGCAGCTCAGAGAAAATGAAGTGTCCCCGGGAAGCCCCCTACATGTGATTGTTTCTATGAGGCGTTCTTCACGCACGAGCGCGTGCACACACACACACACCACCCCTTCCAAGCTGCAGGTACACCTTAGGCTTGGAAGTACTTGCTTCTCAGTTAGTCAATTGAAGACGCTTTCTTGTCAGCCTACACCTACCCTGACTCGAAGCTCAAACCCTTGTGGATCTGCACAGCAAGGAAAGGGCTTGTTATCCTTTGTCTAACCCTGTTTGGGAGCAGTGATGTCAGGGTACAGATTACACTTCTGTAAGCATCACCAGATCACACTTTCTCAGAGCCATGGCTTTGCCTAGAGCCATCTGCCCACTTTGTGTATAGATGTCAGACCTTCAGGGGTGCGGGGAGCTCACAGTGACTTTCATTGGGAAAGCTGTGCCGTTCTACAAAGAAGACACTAATGGGCTTCTCTATCACCTTTTGTCCATGTGTGTAGCCTGGGTTTGCTCAGTCACCCTCCCTTTCTCAGTTGAGAGGTCACTCTGGGGACAGTCAAGTTTTCTCAAACAGAAGCCTACACAGGCTTCCCCCAGAAGGTTTACTCCAACATTAATACTGGAGTTTCTCATTCTTAGCTCCTGATGGAGAGGATTTAAGTCACCAAAACTCTTGCTAGAATAGAAGTGGCCCCTCTTGTATGGGTGAGGACTCTTGTTTGTGAGACATGCCACTAAGCACAGGTCACCTCAGAAGCTCCTCTTGGAACCCTGGTATGTTGACTTTCAGTGGTCTTAGCAGAACTAGCGAGTCACACACTATAGTCACCTTCTGGCACAATGCTCCGCTCCTGCCCATCATTGACAAGACCATTCACCTGCCCCAGAGCAAGAGTCTGGAACCTACTGGATGGACGTTCTCTCTTGATTGACCACTCTAAGCAGTCCTCCCCCATTCTCCCCTTCCCTTCCCCTGCCCCCTCCATTTCTCTCACTTCCCATTATCCCTCTTTCACCCCCTCCCTCCTGATATTTTTACCATGAACAGTCAAAAGGACAGAGATGCCTCCAGCGGGCCATTTACTTGGGCCCTCTGATTCTGTTCTTTGAAGTTCGCTTGGCCTTCCTTGAGGTCAACATACTCCCTCATAACTAACACTCTAAATTAGGATACTCTGAATCAGAAATAAATTCCATGCCACAAAACTTACAGCAACAGAGTTGAAAGTAACATGAATCATGCCAGGGAAAAAGTGGTGTCCCTGAGTCCCTGAGCTTCACCAACAAAGAAGGTAGGCAGAGTGTCACTCCATGTGACCACAAGCGTGACCCTGGACACTGCAGGTCCTGAAGTCATCTGGAACTTTGTAGAAGCCTTGAAAAGGTTAGAGAGTGCCATTCACGTCTGAGTCCTACTTGGAAATCCAGTACAAACACTACTGCATTTGCCCCTAGAGAATAAAGGCCTGCAAATAAAACTCAGTGTGAAATGAGGCCTTTCCCTTGCAATTCCATAGTAGGCTTCTAAAACCTTTCACTACATCAGACAAGCAAACGTGCCTTTGCCTGCTGGAGGTCAGCTGCACTGGTCCTAGAGATTGTCGGAGGACTGCGGGGCTCTGCAGGCGGTGCCCACACTGGACTCACCCAGCCCACTCTGTCCTCGGCAGGTACCCTGGCTAAAGCAGAGCCGGAGCCCTCTGGCCCACAGCCGTCCTGGGCTGTGCAACATGCACAAGGTAAGCTGTGGTCACTGTCCCTTCAGCCAAGGGTCACTGTGTGTGAAAATGTTCTTCGCTTGATGGACAAGTCCTTGAAAGAGTCACAGGGGTTAGGACAGGCAGCTCCTTCAGGATCTTACTGTGTCCCCGGGGTCTAAGAGGCCTTCAGGGCATCTGTGAGGCCCTGAAGGGATACAACAAGGAAAATTTTCACAACAATAACAATAACAAAATGTAGTTATTGTAGTTACCAATGTAGGAGGTAGAGACTCTGTCTTTGAGTCTCTGGTGCAAAAATCTCAAAGAACCAACAGGACACGGTACAGCTGTCAGGTCATCATAGTGGAGAAGGCCATGGGAACAAGCTGTGGACCTGTGATGTGGCCTTCTGAAATGCCACACAGGCTGAAGAGTCACCAAGAACACTGGCCTAGAAGGACCAGCCTGGTCCTTCTAGGACCAGGTCATTGCCTGCCTGTGTTCCCTAACTGCTTGGAAAGCAAGCTTTTATCAGATATCAAGCACTCCACAAATATCAGCTGAGTTAAACTCAAATGGTGAGTGTCCTTCTTAAGTCCAGTCCCCTGATATCTGTCCCTCTGAGTATGTCACAGAGAAAGTATCCGAGATCCGCCCTCATTTCCCAGTGTGGACACTAACATACTGTGGACACAGCTGGGGAAGGCAGCAACAAAAGGGGGATCCTTCAGTCAACCCAACCACGGTTGGGACTGCTCCTCATGCAAGCTGAGCGTCACCACACATGTTGTGCATCTATCAGTGACCGTCCCACATAGATGCACACACTGCCTGAACCTTGTCACCTGCCTTTGTCAAAGACAAAAGGTGAACGGTTTGGAAACAATGTCTCAGAGACCTAACCACTAGAACATTCTCTCTCTCTACTCCATCGAGCACCTATCAGGAGGGAGGATGCCAAGGGGTCGGTGACCATACAATTCTGCCATGTATTAAACGTAAGCCAGAGAGGGGGCTCACTGTGATCAAGGCAGGCAGCAGGAAGGGTGTCCATAACTCAAGGGCTTTGGACTCCCTGGGACAGATGATTCACAATGAGACTGTGAAAGCTTGCACAGGAATCTGCATTAGGTGGGCACTCTGGGGAGCAAGCAGCAGGTACTAGATATGGGCACTGTCCCATGCCTTGCTACAGAGACGTGAAGAATGAGGAACATTCCCAATGGTCTCTAAGATGGCCAGTCAGGGGCCAGGACTGAGAAGGCAGCAGAGAAAAACTGGGCCTTGGGTGTGATTCCAGACATGAGCAGTACTCAGAGCCCTGGGAGTGACGGGAAGGAGGCCTGTGCGCAGTGCCTGGTGTGTCGGAGACCTCTCCAACAGCATTAGCTGGGGGTACCTGGGAGGGAGCGCTGAGGCTGAAGAGGTGTTAGATTGAGAGAAATTGAGACAGAAAACACAGGATAGATTTGAGGCACTGCCAGGTTCCTCTGCACAGCCTCAAGTTTATTTCTCAGCCAGTGTATATACTAATTACAGGCAAAAAACAGATCAAAGAACAGCCTAATCAGTTAACCACCTCCCTACACTGACCTTGAAAGAAAGAAGTAAGCAGCCTCTTTATCTATCCCATGAGTCCTGCTAGCAGCAAACAATTTTTTTATTTTTTCTGGATGTGCCTTTGGCTGGCATTCAACAGTCTGTATCTAAATAGATAATGTGTTCCCTCTCATGGGCAAAAATGCTCGTTCCCAGGGGCCTAATCAGAACTTTCTCCCAGCCCTCAAGGATCCTGGAGAAAGTAGAGCAGGAAAGCTTGAACTCAAATGACTGTTGAGCCAGAAAGGACTCCTGAAGGAAACTGAGTTGCTTGTGGATGACCATGCTGGTGTGGCAGAGTCCCACTTGGTTTCAGCTGTGCCTAGCTTTGAGCGCTGTTTCGACTCTTCCCCCGAGCAGTTTGTGAGGGCCCACGGCCCCTCCAGAGTTCATCTTTATGGTTCTGCTGGGGCCTGCATCCACTTGACTTGCCTAAACGGGCAAAGGTCTCAGGCAACAGGACCTGCCCAGAAAGCGCCTGGCCCCGCCTCAGCTAGTGTGTCAAGTGTGGATCCTGTAACAATGCCAGGCGCTCCACCCAAAGGCAAGAGAGGCACTGGTACCCAGGGCTAGATGACTGAACCGAGCCATAGGACACCTTGATCATCGTGAACAATGCTGACACTGTCTACCCTGTCCTCCCCTGGACTTGAGATGCCACTCTAGGAAGCAGACCCTGAGTGGAGTGGAGATTCTAACCAGAACCCCAGGGTTTCCCCCAGCTGGGAACTATCAAGAGAATATTGGCTTTTTCTCCTCGAAAAATTACTCAGCAGGGAGAAGCCAACTCCTACTCTCTTCATCCCAGCTGTATATATTTTAAACTTTCTGTGTATATATTTTAAAGGCTGGTCAAACCACAGGCCAGCTGTCAATGACATCCTTGCATGGTCGCAGAGTCCAGTCTCTTGTTAATGTGTGTTATGTCCACATGATGCTAAAACATGCTACAGGTTCCCAGTGTGAGGTTCTTTGCATCTATTATCTGTGGGTTCCCATTTTCATTCAAACGGAGTTTGAAGACTGGCTTGAACACACATTAGGGCCAAGGTAACGCAGACAGGAGTTATTAGGTGCTATATATTGTCTTTCCATGTCTACTGTGAGGGGAAACAGATGTAAGCCAAATCTAGAGGCAAGACACTGATGTATTCTACCAGGCAACAGAGAACTGTTCCAGGACCCATGCGCGGAAGTTACCCAGGCCTCTCTGATACACCAGGGAAAGCACAGTCACGGTTCTGGGTCTGTCCCCATGGCAGGTATGCACAGAGGCCAGTGTCTGTCTAACAGCCCGGGGTTTTCCCTCTCGGTTGCAAGCCCATGGGACTTTCCTAAGGAGTGTCTACTCTCCCGTGGGTGATGTCCTCCAGCACTGAGGTTGTCTTCATTATGTTAATGAAGACAGGTGGTGATGAGTCACAGGTATGGATTAGCCTCAGCCACAGGGAAAGCCCAGCCAGGCCTGGCCTCGCTCAAGGTTTCAGAAAGACTCTTGACTCTTGTCATTCAGGATTC
>LOJH01004931.1:23464-35224 GCA_001685095.1 Ellobius talpinus
ACAACTTAAGGCATCAGGAGCTGCTAACTCTCTCTCTTGCAAGTCGAAAGCTCAGAGGACACGGGTGAGCACTGCTAGTAGCTGTGAACGCTTCGAACGCTTCTTCCTGGCTTTGTAGCCAGGGCACATCCCATGTACTCTGCTAAGAAGGCACCTCTCTGTGTCAGTAGAGAGACAGGTACACATACATGCCACTATATTATGTGTTCCTCTCCCCACCCTGCCTCTCGCTCTCCTAACACACCTGCAGGCCCTGTAACAAAAAAGGAGATCACACCCAGTTGGTCCCAGCACCGCTAATGGCCTCCTCAAGCGCCAGACTCCCCGCTAGGCATTCTTCAGTTCCAAGAGACTCAGACATTTTCTTGGGGCCATGCTTGTTCTTTGGAGCCTGAGGGCCAAGTGGGAAGGAGCAGAAAGAGATAAATAGGAGAGCATTTGAGAAAAGCAAAAATTCCAGAGTGGGGAAGGATGTGCACCTCAAAGTGGTGAATAGCTCCCCAGAAATGCATAGACAGGTCTTGCATTCACCATCTGGGCAGTCTTCTCCCTTCCTCCGTTCCTGCCTTGTGGATGGTTAGCATGGGCTGGCATGGCCTGGCACCAGGCATCAGTGTGTTCTGCTAAAGGAGAACACAATGAACAAAATGAGGCAGGAACTAAGGAGACCCTATCCATGAGGACCGCCTCTCATTGCCTCTGTGTGGGGCTTGGCAAGAACCCTGGGGAAACAGTGGACAGAAAGGGCCATCTCCACTGTCCACAGAACCCCAGGGGAACAGTGGACAGAAAGGGCCATCTCCACTGTCCACACCACCAGGTGCTTTGTCTCTGCTTTATTTGGAAGGCTTTTTAGCCTCTTCTTGCCAGCCTGACAGGGCACCATCCAGCCATCACCACTGCACACATCCCAAGAGGTTTCCCAAAAGGCCCGCACTGCATCCGACCCACCAACTCTGGGATTCTGCAATCTTTGGTCATAAAGAATCAAAGACCTGAGGGTTAGGTCCCGTTCTACCAGCCAGTCTGCAGAGGAATGTCCCTGGCTATGGCCTTCTCAGAGCTAGGCTTGCTCACTTGTGAAGCGGTTGTGACCAGAGAGAGGCCTGTTATCTGTCAAGAGAGGACTTGGTGCTGAACAAGTGAGAAAGATCTGTGTGCTCAGAGCAGACTTCCTGGTAATGCCATGGGCAGTCTCACCTCTGTGTACTCCATTCCAACCTGCTCTAGAGGACCCAAGGCCACCCTGAGAGGGCATGCTGGACCTGCAGGCTCCAGGGGCTCCATCCACCTTGTGCTGCTACAGCCTTTGGGCACTGTGCTTCTGCTCTTGAGTCTGTTTGCTCAGCTGTTAAATTGAGAGTGTGATTTAATTGGGACACACTACAGATATTGTCTGAAGACTCCCAGCCCACTGGTCTTCTGTCTTCAGGAGAGGTTCACATCAAGTGAGGGGTCTCAATTCTCCTGAGGTGGAGGCAGAGCCTCAGCAGGCACCAGGTTCCTTAGATCGTCCTCCACCCCAGGAAGTGTAGCCTGCAGATCCCCACACAGAGGGATTCCCCACGCACTGGGAGCCTGCCTTGCTGTTTGATGAATCTGACTTTCTCCTCATTTCCCCACACATGGCTCTGGGTGGATCTGGATGGGTTTTATGGCTGCACATGGGAGTGGGTCCTCAGTCTGTCTTTGGAGCAACTGTTAGCCAAGACAGGAGGCTAACTCTCTGCCTGAAGTCCAGCCATCTAGCACAGGGATATTTGTGCAATCCCCATGCCTGTTTTGAGCTCAAAGCCTTGGTTCTCTGGAAAGTCTGTCTTTGTATCACTATCTTTCCAAAGAAACCTCCCCAGACCCACACATTGTGCAAATGGACACAAAGTTCCAAAGCCACAAAACCAGGCACATCCTACAATCCCAGCACTAGGAGAGGGAAGGGCAGTCACACGTTAAAGACCAGCCAGGGCTACACAGCATGACTTTGTCCCCAAAGAAAACAGCTCCATATCATCAGTGTTTGGCTTATACTGCTAGTGTGACTTCTGTTTGGTATTTGTATTTAATGGTATGCTTTGGATATAATGGGGTCTCAAGAATAGTGGATACCTGGAAGCAGTGAAAAATGAGAGTATTAAGGCTCATTCCACTTCCCACCATATTTAGAAGGAAGCAGGATCGAAGCCTCAGGAGCTAAAGGATGCTGGGGCAAGGTGCCACCAAGCTGCTGACCTACTCAAGGAGGAGAAGCAGAGCAGTCAGGTCTGCTAACAGCCTGCAGCTCCCACAGAGCCCTTGGCCTGCCACCACTGCTCCTTTTGGGGGGAGCCACTGGCCAGGAGAAGCCTGGAAGCAGGCATCAGAACTGGGCCCCGCTGAAGCCTGGAAATCCCTGGCCTAGAGAGCACCCAATTAATCCCAGAAGTGCGTGGGACTCCCTGGGCTTTCTGGCTGTCTTTCTGGTCAAGTCTGAATCTCAAGTGCACATCCCAGGAGGTAAGAAGTTCAGAAGATTCTGCCGCTAATCCTTACACTGCCAAAGAAAGGGGCAAAGTTGCCAGAGAAGGCCACAGTATCTTTGTTCTCCATGTCCCGGAGCAAAACGAGGGTGCCGGTGCCCCCGCACATTGCAGCCGTTGCCCCTCCCCTGCTTTGTAACCTTATCAAAGAAGCTTTCACTTCACGATTGGCTGAAGGTCAAACGTCTTAGGAATCGGACCCTGGAATGTGTGGCAAAGCATCATCTTTCCACCAGGGACACAAGGATAGACACCAGTGGTCCCCAGTTGTCCCCACAGCAGATAGCATCCCTGCCTCACAGTGAGTTGAGGGGAAATGCAGGACAGTGAATGCAGGAGACATCCTAAAGTTTCCACCGACACAGGAAGTCTGTCCACACCTGTCCAGAAAGTGAGAAAAGCCATGTGGATGTTGCCTGCTTTCTGTGAAGAAAAGGGCCCTCAGTCACAGCGTCAGTGACATGGAACACACGTGTTCTGGCACCAGGCAAAGACCCCAAAGAAGGGAAGATCACTTGCTCATCACCTCCACACCCCGGAATTTAAAATGCATGAATTCTGCTAGGGGGAAATAAGAGAAAGAGAACACTCTCTCCAGAAATACATTAGAAGCAATTTGACCACAAACGGCATTCTGGCTTCTTCTGTGAATGTAAACGAGGCTAGAACTTAGGCCAGCCAGCCGTGAGAAGGACACACACACACACACACACACACACACACACACACACGTACTGAGTGAGATGCCTTGGGGCAGTCGGGGTCTGGGGAGTCAGAAAGGAGAAAGATGGCCTCCCGCTGTAGGTAGCATTTCTCTATCACCACCCTGGGACCTTTGTCAAAAATGTTGGTTTGGTTGCCCATGGCCCTCATTTCATCCTTGCCCCTGACATCTAAAAGGATCACAGATAAGTTGGCTGTTGAGCCCTGCCACTGACTCCCAAGTATAAAGCAACTGTGACCATCAGACGTGAAAGAAGGAAGCTAGCCATGGCCTTCTTCTCTGGAGACAGTGTTAAGGAGGGGAGCTGTTCCCAAGATTTCCAGGGCATGGAGAGTGTGAACCAACATACAAGCTTTAAGGCTGGAGAGACAGCAGAGGCCAGTCCTGCCAGAGAAAGGCTCTGTGGGTGACAGAAGGGGGGAGTGCAGATGGGAGGAAACATGGTTGCTGTACATTCACCTACATAGGGGCGAAAACGTTTTCTCAAAGCTGCAAGCTCCCCCCAAGCCTCACAGAGCAGCCCCTGAGGTCCTGGCCTCTGAGTTCAATTAAAGACAGATGCTAATTAAGTTCCTCCCTCACTCTGGGATGCACTAAGGAGAGCTCTGTGGACTGACGCCACCACGCGGCTGTTTGCAACCTTCTGTGAGGTCAGGTAGCAGAGCACTTGCCCAGCCCGTGTGGGGCCATGGCTTAAAACTAAACTCAAAGGAAAGAAAGGACCATGTATCAGAAGGTAACTTGGTTTGATTCTGTCTCCCGAGGGCAGAATAGAATGTCCCTAACTGCAGGTGTTGAGGACCAGTTTTTCCTTCGACAGAAACTAGCAGGGTCCTTTCATTTTAATTACATGGAAATGAAACCATTCCTATGATAATGATGGGAAATGCTCCTGTCATTAACCTTAACTGAGATCATATTTGCAAATCCAACTTAATTAGGAACTGATTTCCCAATGGACTACATCCATCTACAATACTCAAGGTTCCCCCCCCAGATATAAACAATTTCTTTCTGGCCCACAGCTTCAGAACTTAATATAAATCTGCAAACTTTGAAACAACTAGGTAAACCGTGATGTTAAACTCTCTTCTTCTCCCACATCTCCCCCTTTGGCTGGACGACAAGCCAACAGCCTCCTGTGCCTGCTGCGGATAGCAGATCCTCCCGCATCTCTAGACCCACTCGGCCAGGTTTGCTGTAGTGGGCCTAGGCTCCCAAGAGGCCTCAGCAGGAAGACCCTTGGACCCCTTTGCATCTCGGTTTCACCGTACAAACGAAGCCAAGAAGAGCAACGGTAATGGGTGATGGTTTGATTCAAGTCCGTGAGAGACATAGCATGCCCTGGGTAAATGTGAGCGATCTTCGGTGTTTACACGAATCTGTGTGGACACAGAAGGGAGAAAGTGTAACCCCAGATCCTAGGTGCTGCCAGTCGTGCTTCCAGGCAAGGGGTTGGGGGGCATTTCTCAGGCCAGAAATTGGGAACTTTATTTTCCCCTGACAGTAAGAGCCTAGGCCCCGCTTCCTTATGAAATGACTGCCGTGACCGAGAGTCACTCATGACCTGTAATGATGCAGAGTGAGGGTGTTCTCAGGCTGTTTTCAGGGAGCAACCTCTCTTCAGGGGAACAAGTAGCCAGCCAGTCTGATGGCCATTGACCCCCTGATAGACCATCCAAGCCTAGGGTTCCTACAGGAAGCTGGAAAAACCTGAAAAACCCGTTTCCTGCCCTCTGCAGAGAGTTGTCTGAGCGCCCCCTGCTGGTGATTGGCATAGCTTCCAGCTGAAAGAAATTGTCATTTTTCAAAAGGTACCATCTAATGGAGGAAGCACGCAGCTCAAAGATCAATGACCTGGTTGGCTGGAGATTCCTTCCACAGCTCCAGAACAATCGTCATTTTGCCTCAAAAGGTTTGTTGTCGTGTTTCCTTGTTAATATGGAGCAAAGCTGAATTGACACGAAATGAGGTTCCTGATATAATACCAAGAAAAAAAGAAAATAAACAGACTAAAAGGAGACAGTGTGCAGTAGGATGCCATGTAAGAGCATTTGCAGCGCAAAATCTGCCTGTCTCACAGCAGGGCCCAAATTATCCATCGCCTACTTGTAAGTATGCACCGCTGTCCACACGATGAAATATTTCAGTTTTAAAAACAACTTTTGCCGGCCCTCGCTTGTTCCAAATGTTCAACTCCAAGCACAACCATGGTGCTCAGGTGGGCCAGGTGGCAAGACCCCCAACCCACTCAGATTCCCGGAGTCATTGGCAGGCCAACACTGGCCTTGGCCCTGTGGCCCTTCTTACTGGTGGTGAACTGACCTTTTTACAATGCCTGTTGGGAACCCACAGGGAAGATGTGCTGCTGGAGACACTCTGGGCACAGACAGAGACTGCAGTCTTGAGGAACAACAATAAAACGTCCAGTATGGGCTCCTCACTTAGCCTTCGTGAACACAGCAAAGCAGTTCCCTGCCAGAGAATAATTGCATGTATAGCCCATAATGAACTAAGAGACGAAAGTCCTTTCTCCCAAAGATGCCAGCTCACCAGACTGCCCATCACCAGTGCTCTCAGAAAATCTGGAATATTCCTACATGGAATATAGAGTGGGTCCTGCAGGGGTTTTGCCTATAATGAATCACATTTTGACAAAGATTCAGGGACAACTCAACGGAAAAATGGGGATCTTTTCAACAAGTGGTCTTGGGACAATTGGACACCCACCTGCCAAACACCACCAACAGCAAAAGGTACCTCAACTCAACTCTCATCTTGTGCAA
This sequence comes from Ellobius talpinus, assembly GCA_001685095.1. Taxonomy (NCBI): domain Eukaryota; kingdom Metazoa; phylum Chordata; class Mammalia; order Rodentia; family Cricetidae; genus Ellobius; species Ellobius talpinus. Next base: position 29,491 of record LOJH01004931.1, read on the forward strand.
AAGTCACCTGAAACTGAATCATAAATCTCTACGAACACCGGAAAATTCCAAAAATCTTAAACAAAAACATAGAAAACAATCTTCTTGATTGGGGTAGAAAAGGGTTTCCTAGACCTGCCATCAAAACTGGTTCATCAAGAAAATAGGGCTAATTAGACCCCATTAAAGCTCAATGCTGTTTGCGTGAACACTGTTAGCAGTGTGCATAGACAAGCCACAGATCAGGAGAAAATATTTGTATCTTTGTGGAGTCTGAAAGTAGAGCCGTGGTCCTGGAGGTCAGAGAGAGAAAGACCAGGGCTTACCTAGGACAGATTCTGCTAAAGAAGGAAGGGTTGTGTGGGCTGAGTGATGGCGGATGCATAGTTGCTACTGAACTGTATATTTAGAAATGGCTGAAATGCAACCCTGTGTCCTGTGTATTTGAAGAACTGAGATGCAGCCCTGGTCTGGCCCATGCAGCCTCTTGCCCCAGCCCAGCAGTATGTTGCTACTATGGCAACTGAGGTGGGCTCTTGGCTTTCGCTATACTCACCACAAAGCCAGGTCTAGATTGGGGTATGTCCCAAGGCGTGACATCACTGAAGAGCCACCACCCTTTGTGTTCCTTTTTCAACTGTGCTTCAGGACATTTCTGCACATGAGGAAGCCAGGGCCTGGTCTACCCAGCACCTGCCAAGGGTTTCTAGGGTTCTGACATACGGCCCTGGAGGGTGTGCTCTTTCTGCACACTGTGGTAGGAGGAGGATTTTGCTCCTGTGCTCCTTCATCCTCTCTCTAGTTGCTGAGTGCCATCATGATAATCCAACAACACCCTGGGGCCCACACAGATCCGTGTTTTTCTGATGAAAGAGTAAAACCTAGATGAAGGCATGAGGTGCAGAAAACCAGGAAGGATAATGCAACATGGCAACATTTGGCAGCTAAAAGGTGCTTCCTGGGTCGAGAGGCAGTGGCATAGCTGGAAGGGAGGCCATTCTAACTAACTAAGCAAGAGTGGCTTGTAAGGAAAGCTCCAGGGTGGAAGCTTAGGTTCAGGCTGCCTCCCCACGGAGGTTCTGGTGGGGAAACTCACAGAACAGTATGGTGGTTCCATACATGCTTTTAAATGGCCTTATTTTATTTTCTACACTAACATATAGCAAAATGGACTTGCTTTGTATAGAGTTCTATATGTTTTAACGGACTGATAAACTTGTGTAGCTACTACCACAAAGACATATCAACCTAAGACCGTCCCCACTTCCTTGAGTAATCAAAGCTCCCTTTCTCTTGTCTCCTAACCCTTCTCTAGCCTTCCTCAAAACAGGATAGGCTTTTCGGGGCTGTCAAAGAAAAAGATGATACATGTAAAATTTTTTTGAATGGATCCTGTCATTCAGCATGACTTAGAGATGCCTTGGTGTTATTTTGTGTTTCAAAATATTGTTTGTTCTATTGCTAACTAGCATTCCATTGAATGAGCCTACCACAGCATGTTCATTCTCTTGATGAAGAACACTTGAGTTGCTTATAGTTTGTAGGGATGAAAATGTTCTACAGACCTTCATGTACAGGCTTTGGGTGAGTATAAGTTCTTCATTTAAGATCTAAATTATTTTCCTTCAAATGATTAGTGATCAGTACATTCACTTAAACATCACTTTCAAAAATACAGTATTTCTCTTTCATCCTTCCAAGCTTGAGATGGGATTGCAGGGCCATCCAGTCAATATGCAGCTGTTGCTGCAAGAAACTGCCGAGCTGTTTTTCCCAGTGACTTCGCTAGTTTCATATTCCTATGGCAATGCATGGGAGTTCCAGTTGCTCCCTGTACTAGCCAACACTTGGTATTGTCGGTATTTTCTCTTAGCTATCTGAACAGGTGGGTAGTCACATCTCATGGCTCCTGTTCGCACGTTCTTGGTGGTTGTTGGTATTGAGCAGTTGTTCATGTCTCAGCTGTTTTCCACACATCTTTGGTGAAATGCTTCTTGAAGTGTTTTGTTCAGTTTTTCATCAATTTATTTTCTTACTGCTGAGTTTGGAAGGTTTAGTGTTTTTTTTAAAAACAAACAAACATATTTTGTGTTTAATTCTTTTTTCTCATATGTGATTTGCAAATCCATTCTTCCAGTCTGTCATTTGTCTGTTCAGGCTCCTGAGGGTGCTTCATGTAAACAGTGGTGAGCTTTCATGGGGTCTGATTTAACTATTTTCTTGATGAATCAGCTTTTGATGTCATATCTAGGAAACCTTGCTTGATTACTATAAACTATGTAATAAATCTCAAAAGTAAAAACATGTGATTTGGGTAGCTTCTATATTTTTACAGTGGTTTAGCTATTTTGATTCTTTTTCATTCCCATTTAGGTCAAGATTAGTTTGTCAGTAAACCTGCTGGCAATTGCATTAAATAGGTAGATAGAGCTGACATCTCTACTGTTTGGGTCTTCCAATCCATGAATATAAAATGTCTCTCTACGTAACTCTTCTCTGGTCTCTTTTCTAGTTTTTAGACTAACGAATCCCTATGTGGCGCTATTGTGTTTTGCTCTAGGGTGCCAGGGGCTGATCCCAGGGCCTTGGTAGGAAAGTATTCTGCTGCTGTGATACAGCTCAGGCCAAATTCTGTAAATGCTTTGTCAGGTTCTTTTCTGTCACTGGCATTTAAATTTTGTGTTTGTGTTTAACTGTTTGCTGCTATTATATAGAAATATGACTGCTTAACTATCTTTTGATTCAAAAAATCTGCAGATATAATATAGCAAAGCAGATATAATTACATTGCTGCTCAAATTATCTGTAGGACAGGGTAGATCCAAAAGCTCAAGCCAGCAGCCTAGTCACTGTTTCTTCTCGGTGTATATGCTACCCATATGCATGACCCCTAGCATATAGATTGATTTGTGGTTAGGTCCTATATTAAAAGAGATCAGAGATCTGTGAAGCCACACAGCAGTCACCCATAGTGGATGACTCTTGCAGAGTCCACTCTCTGCTTTATCATGGGCAGCCTGACCACAGGTTTCAAAGCTCTAAGGGGTTGTTGGGTAGCCTGGGAAGCTCAGGCCCCTCACAGCAGCCACGGAAGAGCAAATGGCATCCTTTATCCAGAGCAGGGCACTGGACACATGTGTTACGAAAAGGAATGACGCTTAAGAGTTCTGCAGGGTGTGAGCTGGCTGTCAGGGTGGGAACAACAGGAGGGGAGAGGAAGACCATTTAGAAAGTGTCAGCTGGGCTGGGAATGCGGAACAAGGCCTTGAAGAGTGAGGAGACTCGGTTTGTGGTCACGGGGAAGCAGTGAACTTTGGTCTTTGTGTAACAGAGAGAGGGAAAGGGAGGGCAAGGACTGTGTCAAAGGTCTGTCGAGGTCAGGAGCAGGTGGAAAGGGTCAAGGTGACTGGGAGGAAGCAGCCCCCATGTGCAGAAATGCACAGATAAAATCACATAGCTAGTGTTCTGTCTGATGCTATCTATCACGAAGGCTGTGGAGTAGACATGTGTCCGTGCCCTCAGGGCGCACGACACAGAGGTGAAGCTGTGCTCGCTGTTTAATTCCTCACAGTGAGACAGTGAGACTCATGACATAATGGGCACAGAGAAATGCTGTGTGTTTAACAACTCTATTTATCACCCAGGGAGTTGCGCCCGTCACCCACACCCCCATAGCTCCAGAGAAGCAGTTCTTGGCTTTCTGGTGGCAAACAGCTCAAGGGAGCTCTCCCAACCCACATACAGAGAGACAGGATGCTGTTGGGGACCGGACTGCCTAGCTCTGACCTCTGTAGACAGTCCCCACACATCCCCACTGTTGTTAGTCTTGTTGCTGGCTGGATGAGGTTCCTCTGGGCCCAAGGGTGATTCTGTGATTGTACTGGGAGCCGCAGAGGGAGAGACGGGGCAACATGTGATGTCTCCTCCTGAACTATTATTTTCTGGGAACTGTAGTGTTGCGAAGTCTCTCTGCTGGCTTCTGCCCGATGCTCCCTGGCTGGGTGGAGACTCTTCCTGTGTCACTGTGCATGTTCACTGGGTTGAGCACTGAGTGGCAGCCAGGAGGGCGGCAGCAGCAGGCAAAAGCAGAGCGGCTTCCACCTCCCGACCCAGCTTGTGCTCCGTCACTGCTGCTGTGCTTGCTAGAGTGTCTCACTGTCTCTATCCACTGACCCAGAACCTTCCGGGGTTCTGTGGACTATGAACGCTTGGGTCAGAGGGACACTCACAGCAGGTATGGTTCTTTACTTCCGTCTTACTCGAGGTCGGAAAGTGTCAGTTACACATTGGCAAACTCAGAACCCTGGTGACCTGAGGCAGAGGCTAGCCCATGATGCCCTGCTCCAAAGCTAATGAATCAACTACCTCTGCAGGTGATGGCTTCAGAAACAGAGGGCAGCCACCTGGCAAGCTGCGGTTGCACCACCACGTATCCTCCGCCTAAGCCCCATGCCTAACTCGGTGTCTGGCAACATATCAGCATCTTTCCCATCCCCGGGAAACAAAGTGGAAGTCCACCTTCCTCAGGACGGACCTGGGCTGGTTATGTCCTCACCATCCTAAATTGCATGCTTCTCTCTTTCAGGACTCACACACAAGAACTACCCACTATGGCTCCCTGCCCCAGAAGTCGCAGCACGGCCGGCCCCAAGATGAAAACCCAGTAGTCCACTTCTTCAAGAACATTGTAAGTGACCATGTACAAGGGGACCAGGAAAGCATCAAAGGAAAGGTTTCTGGATCCAGGACAGTCCTTAGCTTGCCCGTGGCTTCCTGGGATCCTTCTCAGGGTGCAGCAGACCTGAGGGACACCACCCTCATTAGGAACTTGGTTACAAGGATTCCAAGTCCCAAAGGGCACTCTTAGCTGCATCGGGCATAAAACAAACCATGTATTCTAATAAGAATTCCATTTTCCTGAAACCAGACAGCTAGTTGATGCTAAGTAGAAATATAGGCTTTGTAACCCTGAGAAGGGACAATGATGGGAATAGGCATTGCCCAGGATGATTGGTGAGCAAAGAAATGCAGGGTGTTTTAGGCCAGTAAGCCTGCTCTGTGTGACATGTGATATAGGACACAGGACATTTGTCTGTACACATAGGATGCACAGCACATAGGGCGATGTTATCCCACTGATAATGATAATAACAATGCCCCAGTGTTTGTTTATCAGTTATAATATGTTGCATTAATGCTGATGCTAAATAGCAGAAAGTAAGCAGATGGGTGAGGACGTCCTATGAGTCTAGGGGAAATGTGTGATTTCATTGCAATTTATGTGTAAGTATAAATTCTTCCACAAAACAAATGTCTTAGTTAGCTTTCTATTGCTATGATAAGACACTATGACCAAGGCAACTTATTAAAAAAGAAGTTTATTCTGGGCTTATAGGTCAGAGGGTGAGTTGATGACCATCATGGCAGGGAGCATGGCATCAGGCAGTCAGGCAAGGCACTGGGACAATAGCTGAGAGATCAGACCTTGAGACATAACCATGAAGCAGGGAGGTGGGGAGGGGGAGATAGAAATAGATAGACAGATGGATGATAGATAGGTAGATGGTAGATAGATAATAGATAGATGATAGATAGGTGATTGATAGATAATTGATAGATAGCTAGATAGCAGTTAGATGATTGCTAGATAATAGATAGATAATAGATGATAGGTAGATTTTGGTAGATTGATAGATAATAGATGTAGATAGATAGTTGGTAGGTAGATAGATAGATGATAGATAGATAGATAGAT
>LOJH01004932.1:9959-29195 GCA_001685095.1 Ellobius talpinus
ATCCCAGCACTTGGGAGGCAGAAGCAGGCAGATCTCTGTGAGTTCGAGGCCAGCATGGTCTTCAAGAGTTAGTTCCAGGACAGGCTCCAAAGCTACAGAGAAGCCTGTCTAAAAACAAAACAAAACAAAACAAACAAACAAACAAAAAGTCTTGGAGTAGTCTCTGAGCTTTGGCCTCCTGTTAAAAAGACTGGGTTGTTTTTAAGTCAACAATCCCAGTGATGAGTTTCTATAGGAAGTCATTTCTTTCTCCCCCAAGGCTGTCAAAGGCTATCTCTAGGCTGGCTATGGTGGCACAGGCTTGTAATTCCAGTTCTCAGGAGGCTGGGCTAGAAGGGCTTTGAGTTCAGGGCTGGCCTGGGAAATATAGCAAGATTCAGTCACACAACAAAGCAAAACCAAGGGACGCTAACTTCAGTACTGCTGTAGCCTGGTTGTGCTTAAGGACAACCAACCTTCTCACTCTACTTGCTTCTCTACCAGCTTTCCCAACTTCCCATGCTTAGCTCAGGCTACCAGATGGGAATCAGCTCCTGATGGTGCTGCTGCCAGGGTCCACACTCCTGGGGTCCCAAGAGCATGGCCATGTTTCTTGACTTCACATGACTACAAGGAGGGCTGGGCTGGAGAGAGGCTCAGGGCCAGCCTCAGGCTGTTTCCATGGTGTTCCCCCTTTCCTATGATAAGCTCATGGACCTGGGTCAACCATCCAGAGTCTGGCCTTTCCTGTGAGGAGGTTCAGTGTCTCTCACCGAGCCTCTCTCAGACACCCCTAGTTTATTAGCTCATCTGGTATGTTCTGGTGACCCTAATCTCAGAGTCTAGGTTGGTCACATCCAATGTGGGCTGTGGTTAGGCTGTTGAGGGACCATTTGCTGTATAGGCAATATTTCTATCAAGTTAAACTGAATGAAGAAGCCAGGGTGGGGAAGCCTTGACTGTATTTCTCCTAGGGAAGTATGTAAGTGCTCATGGTGGGTGAGGCTCTTTGGGGCAATGAGCTGCCTCTGAGTATAAGTGTGAGTAAGTAGGTGTGTGGCTCTGTGTGTGTGTGTGTGTGTGTGTGTGTGTGTGTGCAGAGAGGGGTTCTGACCGATGGTGTGTGAGTGTGTGCATACTCATTCCCTGAAGAGGAGGGGGTTGTGCTCTCAGGTCCTGCTGACATACTCTTCTGAGCTCTAGGGTTCATTCTTGTGATTTCTTGAAAAAAAAGAAAGAAAGCAAGCAAGCAAGTAAGCAAGCAAGCAATCTAGGGCAGAGCCAAAATAAAGCAATTAAAGATAGATTCTGGGTGGAGGGGGAATTTATCATCACTTGCTAATTTAAAAAAAGGATTTATTTGCATGCATATGTCTGTATTTGTGTGTGTGAATGTGCCAGGTGTGTGCCCATAGAGCCTAGAAAGGGGCATAGAGTTCTTACTGGAATTGGAGTTACAGTTGGTTGTGAACCCAATGTGCTAGGGATCAGACTCAGGTCCTCTGGAGGAACAGTAAATGATCTTAACTGCCAAGCCCTCTCTCCAGCCCCTATTTCTCTAATTTGACATCAACAGTCCAAAATTTTTGAGCACACAGGCAGAAATCTTGCTCTGCCAACAGTGGCCACACAGAGATCTCTGTACTATGTGGCCTGTTATACAGCTGTCAAAACTTAATCACACTCGAGGTGGGCCAGGAAGCCCTACAGCTGTATGCTGGGATCCCCGGGAATCCAGAGAGAGTTGCTAATTCTGTTGTTATGAGTAGATTAATTTGGCACAGCTCAGAAACACTGAGCCTTTCTCCTTGCTACAGAGTTATAGAATGAAAACTTCTATAGACTCATTTATCATCTTGTTCCGTAGAGGAAGCACAGTCTGGACACAAGACAAGGAGAATTCCATCCAGGGCCTCTCAGCATACCCTTGGGCTGCTCTGTCATGGTGTGAGCAGCTCCTGGCCACTATACTGCAATAGCCTGCCCTGTAGAATCAAAGAAGCTCTTCTAATGTCAGGGCCCTTGGGCTGAGAAGTGAGACCGTGGTAGCTACCACTGGGAACAAAGTCAGGGCTGAAATGGTAAGTAGCTCCAGGCTTTCCTATTTCTCAGGTGCTTCCAATCCAGCAGACAGACCACTGCAGGTCCCAGGAGACTGTGGGTATTCTGCCTGGAGGGCTGGGTGCCTTTTCCTGCAGGAGAATCATCTGGAAAGGTAAAACAGAACAATCAAGTCTAAGGCACCACAGGGTGGGAAAGGCAGGGAGGTGGGGTTGGACTGGATGAGCTGGCCACCTCCTGGGAGAGTGAGGTAGGTGTTCCTTACGAGAAGTGAGGTTTCTTTGGGGCAATGAGAAAAATTGCTCTTAATGATGTTAATTATAACAGGGCATTGCTCCTCTCTGCCGAGCTTTTCATCTTCAAAGCGTGCCCAGGATGCAGCGGGAATGCTTGACATGAAAGTGCCTAGGGTTTAAGAACTGAAGTGGAGGGATTGTGGCGACTTAGCTGGCTGGCCTGGTGCAGGCTGGGCGCCCCCAAAGTGGCCTGCAGAACCAGCACCCAAAGAATTCCTTGTTGCAAAGTGAGGAGGTGGCTGAGGGAAGGGTCTGTGTTCAGCAGCTGCCCACTCTACCCTAGTGGGACCAGAGAGGTTGTAAGTACCAGTCCTAGCTCAGATCCCAAAAGCAGTAAATGTCTGTATAGGGGTGGCTATAAAACCAGAGGCACTCAGATAAATTTGAATTTCAGACAAAATAAATAAACTTGTTGTTGGTTAGAAATTCAAATTATACTCCATGGCCTGTGTTATGTGCTAAAACTGGTAGCTTTGCATTTCCCTGGGTGATCTAGAACACACAGACACACGTTGGGGACTGCAGACCACCAGACCCTGAATTTCCTGTAAACAACTTGTTTTCCTCTGCTCTGAGCAGCCTGCAGCTGCTCTGAGCAAGAGACCCTGATGGCAGGGGAGTGGGTTCTGATGGTCTGCAGCTGAAAGATCCTGAGAGCTGGGGCGTGGCCAGAGCACTATGTAAGCTGCCCCTGACCACAATAAAAGGGGTAGTCTTGGGGAATTCAAGGATGACCCGTGTCTCTGTCTCTGTGTATCTTTGTGTGTTTAAATCTCCAGGCTCTTGCCTGAGACTTGCGAACTGTCTTGTAGTGCAGGCGCTGCACTACAGGCATAGTACATGTAGTAGCATGGACTGTACACACACACACACACACACACACACATGCAGGTACACACTGCATACAGACAACCATGCACAGACATGTGCACACACATACGCAGGCACACACTTACGCAGGCACACACTGCATATACACAAACACGCACAGACACGCATGCACAGATTTGTGCATACACACACATGTATGCATGCATGCCTGTACACACTGCCTACTCAAATGTACAGGTACTCATGCACAGATACACACACACACTGCATACACACAAACATGCACAGGCACGCATGCACAGGCATGTGTACACACACACTGCATACACACAAACACGCACAGGCACACATGCACAGGCATGTGTACACACACACACACACACACACACACACACACACGATGCACTACTCCCACCTGCCGGAGAGATCAGCAAGTCGGGGCTCATTCCACTCGGGGCCCAGAAAACAGGGACTCTGCAGACCCAGCCTAACCCACCTTTGCCTACCACTCTGGCCAGGGGGATAGTTGGACCGTCCAGCCTTCCCTGAGACCTCTGTCTGTGACTTTCAACTTGGGGTGCTTCTGGAATGGGGTCTGGGGAGCTTGTCTACCCTACTCTCTGTCTTCTTTCTCCATAGCTTGACCTCTTCCTTCCTTCCACTCTAACGCAAGGAGAAACCTATGCCCACCCGTCACCCCAGACTGCCAGTGTGGAAATCCCTCCGACAAGACAGAGGAAAATGGTCACTGGGCTGACATCAGCTTCCTGCCCCGGCTGTGGAATCCGGCTGCCAGGCGGGTCTGGGCCTGAACTAGAGATGCCAACACTCTCCCAGTCTGGGCGGGAAGAGAGGGCAGGTTGCTACTTGTAACTGGGAGGCTGCATGTCTGCTCTGGGTCAGAGCGAAACTCCCAGGGTTTCCAGGCACGGAGTCTCACAGAGAGTTTCCCAGGCTCCTAAAGCTCTAGGTCCTGCCCCTGGGCTCAGTCAGGGTCAAAGGCAGAATGGCTGCTTCCTCCCTCCTTACTCCCCCCCACCCCCGGGAAAGACAGATGGTCACACATTCACATCCTGGGATATGACTTCAGGCCTCTGGGCCAGATTAACATTCCAGCATGGAAGCCTCCAGTTCCCCTTATGATCTAATAGAAAAGTCAGCAGCACAACAGGCTGGGCAGCTTCCTACTCCTTGTGAACCTGGATAAAGTACTTTTCAAAATAAAAAAATAACACCCATTTAAAGAAAATGAAAGGGGCCCAGAGGGGTCTTTGTGGGTGCTGGTGAGGAATTCATGTACATAGGGGCAGCTTTGCTTTTCCTCAAAAGGCAGAATTTTGGGAGACCCCCTCCCCCCAACTCATATTGGCAACCGTAGAGAATCATCTTGGAGAGTCTGATATGCTGGGACAGGTCTGTAATTCCAGCTACTTTGGGGGCTGAGGCAAGGGGAGATGTTGTTTCAAAGTAAAAATAAAAAGATGGCTGGGGAGATAGCTCAATGAGATAGTGCCTAGGGTTTGAGGCCCTGGGTTCAATCCTCCGTTGAAACAGAGAGGGGAGGAGAGGAATGGATAGGGAGGGGGAGAGGGGACACTGTAGCCATATTTCTCTGTATGCATATATGAAAATGTCAAAACCAGGTATGTGGTGGCTCAGCATTCAGCAGGATCAAAAATTTAAAGGCATTCCTGACTACATAGAAGTTCAAGGCCAGCCTGGGTATAGGCGATCCTTTTTAAAAAAAAGGAAGTAATATCACAAGAAACCCACCATTTTGTACAATTAACATATGTACTAATTAAAAACATCAATAGAAAAATTGAAAGGAAAAAGAAAAAACATAATCAGCTGGGTAAAGATGAAAAAGGATAAGCAAGCAGCACATTTTCTAACAAAGTTTTTAACTTGATTTCCGAAAATGAAATCACCCCGACTTTCTGAACAAGTTATGCTGGTTGTCAGAACAGGCCAGAGAACCTTCTTACTCCAACCAGCTCAACTCTGTTCATCTTCACCTGCCAATCAGGGCTCGTGGGGTGCAGATGGGAGGAAGGGAGCGTGGGAGTGTGTGAGGGAGGGAGAAGGCATTATTTCAACTAGACCTAAATAGAAATATTGGCTCATCTTTGAAGCCTCCAGCTCTGGTTCATGCTCTCTTAATACCTCCTTACTGAAGCCCCTGTCACCGCCCCCCACAACCACTACGGATGTTGCAGCCTTGCCCAGTCCTGCAAGGAATGTTTTGCTGATAGTGAGCAGGCTGTATTTTGGAGTTTTCTGCCTACCCCAGGGGAGTTAGCTAGGCAGGTATGGGGCCAGCACAGGCCTGGTAGGCTTTTCCCTGACAGGCCAGGGAGCCACTGCTGTGGCTGGCAGTTTAGCGATTGCAGGTGTCTCTGTGCAGGAAGGGACAGGTGTGTTGGTGACCTTGTATCTAATTTCACGGTCTGAACAGAATGAGAAGAAAAAGCAAGCAAACAAACAAACCAGACTTGGGATCTGAAGTTTCTCTATGGATTTAAAAGTAGAAGGAACCATGTACAGGACAGTGGTCACAGTGGCCACAGGAGAAGCTACCCTGGGAAAGCAGAGACTTACAAAGAACTCTGTTCTCAGTGGGACTCCCTTGCAGGCCTGCTTGTCTATCTTAAAGTTCAGCAATTCAGACTTGAAACTGACCATGTGCCCTTTTCAGATAGCAAAGCTTTCCCATGGGTGCCGGAGGATTTGAATTTAGGTCCTCACGCTTGCAAAACAAGAGCTCTTACTCACTGAGCCTTTTCCTCAACCCCCATGTGTATTTTGTAAGACTCATGTTGTTTAAAACTTACTGCGAATTTATGTGAAATTCACAAATCTTTCAGAAAACCTGGCTTTCCCAGGGCAAACTGGGCTTGTAATTGGGAGGATGACTACACCCCTTTGAGGAAAGGAGCTTCCCAGGCGGCCAGGCCCTCACTGTTTTCAGATACATTTAACCTACAGAATATTGTCTGTTCACTGCTGATAGCTTTTACACAAGCCCTCACAGTAAATGGGAAAGTTCAGCTCCTCAGGAGGACACTTGGATCCCCTCAGACTATTTCCGGCCTACCTCATCCCTGCTGATCTGATGTCATACCCCTGCTGACTGGTGTGTCCTGACCTCCCACAGGACATCTCAGAACCATGGCAACACAATTCATTTGGCCTGAAATGGGTTCTTCTTCTATTCTTCCACCCGGAACACCAACGACACGCTTCAAACACAGCTTCTTCCTTTGTGAAGAATTCCTGGAGGGAAAGGCTAGGAGTCACGTGATCTGGAGACCCTCCAAAAGGCAAATAGCTCAGTTAAGGCTTTGTTTGGGGCTGGGAGCTTTCTAACTGGTGACAGTTTGCCAAAAAGATTCAGTTTTCATAAGCAAGACAATAACTAAATCTGAACATTACATGAAGTAATGTCTAAGAGACTTGGAGAAGGGATGGTGTTACCGTGCTCAGTAAGCAGTCCCTGTCAACCCAAGTGTCATTGTTATACACACTCCCAGTGGCAGGGACTCCAGCTGGGATTAGCACTGGGAAATGTGTTCAAAACCTGTAATCCCAGAGAGACTGATACAGGAGGATGGGAGTTTAAGGCTACCCGTAGCTACAGGGCTAGTCCGAGGCCAGTCTGGGCTATGTGAGCATCTGTCTCAAAATAATCTAAAGTCAGGACAAATGGAACAGACAAGCAAATAAAACCCAAAGTGTGTCGAGGAAGATAATCTTAAGCTGTTTACAGGAAAGAGTGTTGGATGGTAAGGCATGGGTGGAAAAGGTGTCTGCAGCCAGAAAGGGCTTCCCAGCTCCCCACCTGGACCTGAGACACAGCAGTTGGCCTGATCCTGCAGACACCTACACCTACCTTGTCCCACTCCTCCACGTAGAGGCCTCAGGGCTCCTGCCATAGTGCAGGAGTCAGCCCTGGCTTCTCGGGCTTAGCATCCTACCACTCTCCCCTCGCTCACGCCCCTCTCAGTCCTCCTCAGCCACACTGACTTCCTCATCTGTCCTGAGCTCACATGTCCACTCCTGCTTCAGACCCCTGGCTCCTGCCTGCCCCTCTTTCTGGGATGCTCTTCTTTCCCATATGGTTGGGAACTGAAAAGTCCTTCAGCTGGTCTGCTGCCCACCTGGGGCTTTTCACTCCAGAAAACTGCCATTTTCTTGCTGTTCTTAGGAGTCGCCATTCACTGACAAGTTTGATCTTGTTCATTACCTGTCTCCTTTACTAGAAGACACTGCCTTGAGAGCAGAAGCTGTCGCCTGTCTGTCATGTTCACTGCTATGCTCCCAGCACCAACGACAGAGCCTGGCACATCTTCAGTACATGAAACAGATTTGTTGGCTGAGTAGATACAGTTGATCGTTTGGCAAACATTAAGCAGTGGTAGAAAGCTGGAGAAAGATGGGCTCGGAGCTCATGAGGGCTCAGGCAGAGACTGGAGTCGGCCTGGGAGGTGAGCGCAGTAGCTGAAGATGAGGAAGTGATTGCAGTAGCAGAGGAACACAGAAGTGGAAACAGAGGCCTTCAGTGGGGAAGTTTCTCAAGGGAGGGAATCCCCTGGTGTCCAGCGGTTGCCCAGCGGCTGTTTCCCAAATGATGAATGAAGGGATGTGGCATGTGAGGTGAACCCAGGGCTCTGGGCTGGTTCATTCGTGGGAGGTCGGAAGCGCTATAGCTCCAAAGGGTTCACCCAGCCACGAGTTCTATCACCAATGAACTCCTCTGTTCTTGTGGACTTTGGGAGCTGCACTTGGACAAAGCTGAGATTTAGGCTGTAGAAACAGGTAGGGTCTGGGCTGTGGGTATCTACAGGGAGGGACCAGATCAAATGACCCCTTGGGTACTAGTATACTAAAGCTATGTGCGATGTGGGGGAATTTGTGTGGACAGGAGTCTGGAGGGATCTCTTTAGCCATTCTAAAAGAGTGGCAAACCCTGCAGGCACCGTCTTTGTCTCTTCCATGGAACCTTGAGGTTATTTCTCAGAAGGCTGGAAAGTGGACCAAGTTAAGAGAAAGCTCCAAGGTGGAGGGGTGAAGGGTAGCCTACTACTTGGCCAAAAACCTCTCACTTATCCTTCCTGTTTTTTGTCTTTCAGAAATATTCACTTGGCTCTGAAATTCATGCTCAGGCCTCATTCCTGGTCCAACCCACAGAAGCAAAGTGTCACATACTCTGCCCAGGCATCAGCGTGCAGACTCGTGTTTTGAGATTTTTCAGGTTTTATTGGATGAAGACGGGAGCCTGGAGTCCTGCTTGCCATTGCCTAAAGATGGGAGTGTGGGTGGGGAACGAGCAGCAGTAACAAGTCACACTTGTTGATCCCCATCGTGTCCTAGTTAGTCCATTTGGTCCCTTTGTCAACCCCAAGAGACAGTCAGTGCTCTCATTAGCAGAGCAAGCTGAGGCAGATACAATTAGGAGACACAAGAAAGCAACGTTGAGGTGCATTTGAGCACACTTCATTTTTCTGAGGGTCTCTGTGCTGACTCTGAAGTGTAACCACAGAACACATGTTCAGCAATGGAAACAGAAGTTCTCCTTCTTCTTCTTCCCTAAAAAAAGCAATGTTTAAATCATTTTGCTGGGGGATGGAGAAATGGCACAGCAGTTAGGAGCACTTATTGCTCTTGACCCAACTTGAATTCCCAGCACCCACATGGCAGCTCACCACTATCTGTAACTCCAGTTCTAGGGAATCTGATGCCCTCTTCTGACTTCCTCAGGCACCAGGGATGAATGTGGTGCACATAAATACCTGCAGGCAGGCAAAACACTCACAATACAATAAAAATCCATAAATCTTGGGGCTGGAGAGATGACTCAGTGGTTAAGAGCACTTGCTGCTCTTGCAAGGACTGACTTTGGCTCTCAGCACCCACACAGCAGCTCACAACTGTCTGTAACTCTCATTCCAGGGGATACAAAACCTCTTCTGACTTCCATGGCCTTCGGTGTACACGTGGCACACATGCATATAGTCAGGCACACAAATTTTTGTTTGTGTTGCATTCTGTGTATTGGTGTACAATAGTACTGAAAGTTTTGCAGCCTGGGCAGTCTCTTCTATGTTTTTGCTGAAGTAATAGTTTGTATTCTAGTATTTTGTTGACTTCATTCCCTATTCTTTTTTTGTTAGTTTTTTAAAAATCTGTACATGTGTATGTGTGTGTGCACATTTATGTGAGTGAATATTGGCATGTATATCCCATGGTGTGTATGTGGAGTCAGAGAACCATTTCAGGTTTTGCTGTCCATTACTGCATATGCCAGCCCATGAGTTTCCAGAGATTCTTCTTTCTCACCTCGCCTGAGGAACATGACCTTGTTGGGTTTTACATGGTCTCTGGGAATTTAAACTCAAGCCTTCATGCTTGTAAGGCAATTGATTTACCTACTGACACGAGTCTCAGCCTGTGTTTGCTTGTTTTGTTCTTTTTTTTTCCTTCAAGAGATAGGGCATCATGTAGCCCAGGCTGGCCATGTGAGAACAACTTTGAAATTCTGATCCTCTTGCCTCCACGCCTTGGTCATGAATGCTAGCATTGCAAGAGTGACCCATTGCACCTGGTGTTAAGCTGTGCTGAGGATCAAACCCAGGACTTGATGCATGCTGGGCAAGTATTCTGTCAACTGAGCCACATCTATAGCCTTTCCCTCTATTTTCAGCTCCCTTCTCATGCTTGCTGCTCTGCCCTCACCTCGTGGGTTAGTATTTATGTGTCTCCAGTCCTCATCGTCATTAGACTGGAGAGGTCCAGGGAAAGGGAGGAAATAAACATGTCTGGCTACTCACTTTACCACCAAAGAAGTAGGTGTCCATTTTGCTACAGTCAGTGAATGGCCTTGAGTTAGCCAGCTCCCTCTTAAGCTCAGTCCTATGTTGAGATGACTGGCAAGAGTTCCCATCTGGTTGTCTTTGGAAAAGGCCTGGTGAATACGGCTATGTAACGGCTCACACAGCCAAACACAGAACAGCTGACAGCAGTGAGGGTGGCTGTCCTCTCTCACACCATTGGCCACTCTCAGGACACTTTCCTTCTTACCAGGATCTAGTGACGGGGTAGGTTGTTTGTTGTTGACCATTAACCCCAAGTCAGGCCACTGCTCTGTCCCTGCAGAAGCACAAAACCTCACACTCACAAGTGTCTGTTTGGTGGCTTGGCACTGTAGATGGAATCCCCTCATTTCAGGGCGAGAGGGAAATGGCATCTCAGATTCACAAGGCATGGAGGCAGATGGATGGAGAGACCCGGGTTGAGCTGACGAACTTCTGAGGGACCCACTTAGTCTTCTTTTCCTCTGCTCTTCCTGCTCGGGAAGAAAGCTGCTTCTCTGACAGCAATTGTCAGTGTTGTGCTTGATTCAAGGATAGAGACAGTTAGAAACGAGAAACTGGGCACCTTAGTGGGGTTTCCTAGAGCCTGAGTTCATGGTCCAAGGTAGAAAGTGAGGTTCGTTTGTGAATTTGTTTTTGCTGCAGCTCCCTACCTTCTTGATAATTCCAGGATGCTGTGCACAGGGGTCAGAGAGCAGAGGGGTCAGAGGGCAGAGGAAAGGGTGATAAAAGCAACAAGCCATGTGCTTCCCAGCCAGGTGGGGCTTTGAGGTAAACATGTAGTCCTGAGACTTTGGAATACCTGGATGGAGGCAGAGGTGGCCAGGGCCAAGAAAGGATTTGGGAACAACCTCCTGGGCTATGGAATGCCTTCTAGAAGACCCACTGGGGCCTGAGTTTCTTATGAGAGTGCAGAACTGGATTCTTAGCTAGGTGTCCTCATGCCGTCTTCAGCAACCCACCAGACTGAAGACAACCTAGGGGAGCGGCTGCTATCATGACTCCTGTAAGGTGCAGGTCTCCCTTGCACAAGCTTCTGGCTGGGGTCCCAGTTTTACCCCATCCTTTGCTCTGCCAAGACGAAAGGAAGGATTGGGTCTCATTGCTTTGTTGTCACACGCACAACATCAATAGAGTTTGACGTCTCCAGTAGCGAAGGAAACTCCTTCCTACAAAACAAGAGGTGCCAGGAATAGAAGGTGACAGGAGCAGGAGAGAGGAGGGACTTCCCCAGGTCTCTGTGTTCTGCCCTGAGTCAGGGCCGCAGTACTGCAGCATTCAGCTACTGCCTGAAACTCAGACTCAGGGGTGAGTCAGCACCACCCCACCTGGGCAGCAGCACAGGGAGAAATGAAACAGCAGGTCAGGCCCAGCCACTGCCGGAGGTGGGAGGTGGGAGGGGACTGAGCTTCCAAGCACAGCATAGAATCCATTCCTGCAGGACCTTGGAGGAGCTTACAAGGTACTCTCTTCCCAGCCCACATAGCTGAGGCTTATCTCAAGCTAAAGAGACCTGGGGTTTTCTATCGCCAGGGCCAGAGTTTCTTCCTAGCTGCCGCCTGGCTTCCTCCTCCTGCTGATCCTTCAGGAAAGCGGAGATCTGGAGTTCTGTGTTATGCACTACGTTAGCAGTGGTGCCTCCATCCACGTGTGGTTTGTGAGTTGGGAGTCAGCCAGTACAGTACCAGTCGGAATAAAGCCTGGCTGGGGTGCTGCTCAAGGTACAAGCAGAAAGAACCCAAGTCTGGGCTCTAGGCCTGGCCTTGCTGTGATTTGGCTGCATGACTTTGAGAAAACAACTCAACCTCCAAGCTTTAACACTCAATTTCATATGATTAAGCAGGTGAATCCGAGAGGGGCAATGATTCTCAACCTGTGGGTCTCAACCCCTTTGGGGTCACATATCAGATATCCTGCATATCAGATACTTACAATTTGTAATGATGCAGCAATGAAATAATTTTATGGTCGGGGGTCACCATAACATGAGGAACTGTGTTAAAGGGTCGCAGCATTAGGAAGGTGGAGAACCACTGCCCTAGGGTGTCCTGTCCTAACCCCAATACACAAATTTCCCTTTGCCTGGGCAGCTCTGGCCAGCTAGGAATGCTGGCCAGGTGTCTGTCCACAGTGTGATCGCCGGGGCTTATGTGAAAACTTTCCCGCACTGAGAATGCAGTGTGGGACCAAACGCACACTCTAAGCCCACCTCATCCCTGAACTAGAGAATCTATTTACTTTTGTGGTGGTGGGGGTAGAACCCAGGACTTTGCATATGCCTGGCAAGTACTTTACTAGTGTGTTATGTCCCCAGCCTCTGGACTAGAGATTTTAGACTCTTCCAGCTTAAATTTCCCTCACTGTAAAATATGTATCTTGTTTTTGAGACTAGACTCAACCTTACTATGTAGCCAAGGCTGGTCTTGAATTTATGATTCTCCAGTCTCTGCTTCCCAAACACTGGGATTACAAACACATACCATACCCAACCCCCAACATTCAAAATTCTTCTACAGAAGACCCTCGAGCCATCACTTTAGTCTTGGGAGTTCACACACACACACACACACACACACACACACACACACACACACACAGAGCATTTGCTTGATCTCAAGGGCCAGCCTCCTCCTCCCCACCCCCAGGGAAGACCTGAGCTTTCCTGAGCATCTGTCATAGTGGGCTGGGCTGATGAGCCAGCCCTTCTCCTGAGAAGAGGGAAGAGTGACCACAGGCAGTGACTGACAGGGAGCCGGGCTGAGTCATGCCTTAGGGCCCTGCTGCCTTCCTGGGCAGCACTGGTGACATCCCAAGCTGAGTTGGAACTGGGAGAAAACCAAGTTTGTCACCAATCCAGGGCTCTCCAGCCAACTTATGTGAATTCACTATGATCACCAGAATAGATACCATAGCCAGGTGGCTTACTACCTTGTCATTCAGGCCTTCAGAAGGGCAATGCTGTGGTGTCATTTAAGCCAAGGGCTGTAGGAAGAAAGCGACTCCAGGTCTGCCTTTGACTTCAACCATCTCCGTTTTCTCTGAATCATATTCGTTCTACGCTGTGTTCAGCTCTCTTCCTTTTGTAAAGACAGCAGTCGTATTGGATTAGGGCCAACCCAATGACCTCATTTTAACGCCATCATACCTTTAAGCACACTCAACTTCTCACATCACCAGGCCACAGTTTCTCCCTCCTTGCCTTGCTTTATTTATTTATCTATTTATTTATTTATTTTTGAGACAGGATCTCAGTATGGATCCCAGGCTGGTCTCCAACTTGCTGTCTTATTTTCATTTCCATTGTTGAGATAAAATATCCAGGAAAAGCAACTCAAGGGGGAAAGGGTTTATTCTGGCTCCGTTCCAGCATGCATACCAGTCTGTCACTACTGGGATTTCAAGGTCCAGGAGCTTGCAGCATCCTCAGTCAGGAGCACAGAGCACTGAATGCATGCACGCTAAAGCGAGGCTTAGGGTCTCCATTCTATACAGTCCAGAAAGCCCTACTCAGGTAATGGTCCTGCTCGCAATTAAGTTGGGTCTTCCCACATCGATATGTTTAATAAGACAGCCCCTCACAGACACTCTCAGGGGCTAACCTTAATCTACACAATCCCCTACACACGTGTTCAGATGACGGTTCTAACCTTCGCACTATGCTGTATCTGGCTAGTTTGAAGTCTCAATCTTCTTGCCAGAGTCTCTTGAGTGGGGGATGCCCTTTATTACTGTTAGAGGTTCTTACCGGGGCCATGATATATTAGGGAAACAGTCTACAGAGGAATTCCAACCCCAACCTTCCTCCTAAGTGCCTTGCCCGTGTTCCATCTCCTTGTGACAGAGGTATTTGGGGGTGAGGTATTTGCCTCACTGGCTGGACGCTGCTTTCATAGGTGGTCTATTGATCGGGGCAGTGGGTGACAGTCTTCAGGCATGCAGGACTTGAACTCCAGGTGACGCCTTCTTACTCTGCAAGGCACTATGGGATATTCTACCGTCACTTCAATAATAACCGAGAGTGCTACGTCCTTTAGACACTTACCGAATGCCCACATCCCCCACAAGGCAGGCACCTTTAGCAATGTCAATCTACAAAAAAGAAACGGAAGCCTAGACAGTTGAGAAAACTTTCCTGAGTCTCTGGTTCCTGATAAAGTTGGGGGTTTGAACTCCACAGCTGGCTCCAGGGTCTGTGCTTTCAACTAGCACTTCCTGGAGAATGGAAAAAGCGGAAATTGCAGTGGTCTTTGAACAGGTGAGAACGTAAGGTGGAACCCGGGGTCGCACGGACAGTCCCGGAGGCCACATTGACAGGTCCTGGCGTAGCTTTTCAAAACCGAGTCCACTTACGCAGGTCCCTAAGCTAGTTGTGGTGCCCAGTCTCCAAACCCTCACTTGTGCGGGGTCACTCTGGGAGGAGCGACGTCCTCCCATTTCCACGTGACCTCCTAACCTCCCGGGTCCCCAGGACCATTGGACACGCGCAGGGCGAGGCCCACGCAGGCACCGCTCCCTCGGTCGGTGGCAGGGGCGTAGAACTGGCAAGGCGGGGCCCGCGGCCCAAGAACGCAAAGTATCAGATTTCTTGTAATGCACCAATCCTGATCTCCGGGGGACGTGGCCACACCTGGAGGGCGTGGCCAGACGGCTCGGGCCGCGGCAACCTGGGCTTGGCGCTGAGCTCTGGGCACCCAGGTGGGCAGGTGCGGGCCTGTGCGGGCCGCCGAGGAGTCCGCGGTTCCTAGCCGTCGGGGGGACTTCTGTGCTGTGGCGGCGTGAACTCCTGTACACCTGCTCCTGGACACCGACTGAGGCCAGGTGAGGGGACACTGGCGTCCGCAGGCCACCGTGATCGAGTAGGGACACCTGACGGGTGGGGCCGGGTCCCCTGGAGTTGGTGTGGGCGGTGGAGCTGGCTTGGGGACTGTTTCGTGTCCTGCACCAGGCTGGGTACTGGGCACCCTTCTCCATGTAGCTTAAGGGCGGCACCGGCCTCCTCCTGATCTCACACCGACTGGACACTCTTTCCCTTCCCGAGGAAAGAGCTCGTTCTCTGCCCTGCCTGCTCTGCGGTTGGATGGAGTGAAGGCATCCCCCACCCCAGCCCCTCCGGTTTTAACTAGCTAGCTTGGTGACTGACTCCTGTATCCCAGCAGGGACTTTCCAGGCTCTGAGGCCCTGGGGTCCTAGTGGCGGTTTAGGGGGAACTAAGATAAGGATGACCCAGGGCTTTGGCCGACTTGTTTTCCTTTTTCAAAGTGTCTTAGCTTTCACGGGCTGGGCCTGGGAGAAATCCGCGGAGTTCCAGGTAGCCAAGCTAGGTGCTGGGGAGGGTGGCGCTAGGCGTGGTGGCTCTGCGGGTGAGGCCCTCCTGGCCTGAAGGGGCTGGAGGCGTCGCAGGGAAAGTCTCCCATACTTGCCTGGAAGGGAGGCCTGGGCTGGAGTGCTTCACGGGCGCCTGCTCGGTGGTAAAGTGGTCACCATCCCTTCTCTGTTCTATTGGTGGGTGTCAAGATGGAAGCTAGGGAACCGAGAGGGAGAAGGTGCTTGGGCAGGGATTGGCAAAGTTGCTAATGCCTTACAACTAGGCTCTGACATCCACCAGTTTCAATTCTGTGGGGAGGAGGGACCTGTGGAAGTGATCAGAGGCCCAGGATTCACTCTCAGGCATGGCTAAAATCCACAGAACTCAAACCTCGATAGCCTTCCAGCTTGAGGTCTGTGGCCCCAGAAACTGGCCTGGCAGGGGCTGTAGACACGGTGGATGTTTCTTGTTAAAGGACCTGCTTCTGGAACAGACAGTTAGTGCCCCAGGGAGCCTGAAAGGGCCCCTGCTCTCTGCAGTGAGAAGGTGGGTGGTGGCTTTGCCACTTGGATGGTTCCTACCTGTCAGAGGCACCGAGCTTCCATTTTTATGTGGCAGCTGGAGGTGGCAGGGCTCAGTGGCATGAAGGTTTAGAGCGGTCTGATAGAGGTGTGTTTAAGACTGGGTGCTTTTAATCTCTTCACTCCAATGTGGTGGGGGTCCTTGATGGTTTAGATCTGACCTCTTATGTGTAGAAGAAGGTAGGGGGTGCTTAGAGTGCAGAGCTCAATGGCAGGGTTTGGGGCAACCCCGAGGTAAGATAGGAGCCACTTCACATCCCTGTGCTTCCGTCAGCTCAGCCGTCAAATGGGGATGACACCCTTTCTAAGATCCTGAGGGTGAGCTAGCGCAGGGGGACACTGTAAGGCCTTGTTGATGTGGAAGATGGTGCTGCCTTTCTTCCTGGAAGTGCCATTGTCCTGTGACATAGAAAAATGCTGCTGCCGTTCTTCCTGGAAGTGCCGTTGTCCTGTGGCATAGAAAAATGCTGCTGCCGTTCTAAAGTAAGTAGGAATTGAAACATAATGTGGATAATATGTATACAAACATATAGAGAAGCGTACAAGGTGTGGGACAAGCAGTACAATATCTTCCCCAATGTGTGGCTGTCTGTGTTACAGAGTGGAGAGGCTACTGTACGTACGGTCATGGTTGTGGGCTTCGCAGCCCCTGAATTTCCTCTCTGACATCTTGGCTGTCTTTACCCTCCCCCACACCTGTTTTAAGAATCTCAGATAGCAGGCGAGAATCTCTTGGCTGACTTTTAGAAGGCATGGAGGGCTGCAGAGGAGGAAACAATGCAGAGGAGGCAGGCTGAGGGGTCGCACATGTGTGATCTCAGCTGAGGAGAACATGGAGAATCCAGATGCAGATCTAAGTCATTGGTGTCCAGGGGTGACTCTTCTTCTTGCCTTGCTAATGCAGATTGCTGTCATGGGCTGGATGCCTTCATTATTTTTTTTGATGGCCATGAATCAACTATAATAAGCCCTCTGGGTACACGGCCAGACAAGAGATAGATTTCTTATGTGTGACAAACCCAGAGTCAGGACTTATTAGGACTGCTGTGTGACTGCTCAGAGCCCAGTGCTAGGTTAATAATAGGTCTGCTGTCCCCTCCCTTGTTCTGACTCCCCTGTCCCTGCTTCATCCTCTTCTAGCAGGAATGGGACCTGGGAGGAGGTGGCGGCACTTGTCATTGGGTTATAGATTACTTTTAAATATTTCTTCTTAAGGCAGGGTCTCATGGAACCCAGTCTGGTCTTGATCTCCCAGTTGTCCTGCCTTGTAGTAGCCCCTTCCCATCAGGTGTCCACATGTGCTCTGGTTTAATGGCTCCATGGGATGCTCTGTGAAGCATCCCAAACCAGGGCCAAGAGTGAAGGCTCTGTGCCCTGCTTACCGGCCCCAGCAAGCTGTGCTCACAAGGGGAGGTTTCAGTTGCAGTACTTGTTAATTGGGTCAGAAGGCTCAGGTCATACCTTGCTCTTAAAGTGCCAGAAATCGAGTTATGTTGAGTTCCTTGTATTTGGGGTGGCGCGGGGGGTAGGGGGGGCGCGTGGGTAGGATGGGGAATCCGGCCAAGCAAAGACATAATGTTAGGGGTTCACCCATGACTAGGCTTCTCTGAAGACAGTCTTCAGTGGGCACAACTAGCTTTGCTTCAGAACCATGACCTTTTCTGGAGAGAAGAAGGTAGCACTTGCAGGCCATCATGGGGTTTACAGTTCTAGTGTAGATTTCCCCCAGAAGGAAGGGACATGGGCTGTGAACTCCGAGCGATGTTCAGTAATTAACACAGTGCTTGGCGTGTGGCCACTAGTGAACAAATATTTGTGGAATGACTTACTTTTTCCAGGTGTCCATTTCCATCTTAAGTAAAAACAAAACAAGGACACTAAAGACACCAGAGGAGTCTGCGGCCATACTACTATGAACACACCTGATCACATCCAAAAACAGCTGACATAACACCGCCCACAGACAGTTTGCTAGCGAGCGGCACCGGATCCACAGGCCTTTGTTTTGGGCTATGAGTGCTGGCTGCTGTACAATGTTATCTACAGCGTCCGTGTTTCTAGGAGAATCAATCGCAGACTTTACCCAGCCTGGCGCCTGGAACCAGTTGGTTCCCTGCAGCCTCTGTGGGGAGATAAACAGACCCAAGTGAGGCCAACCTAGCTGTACAGGGCTTGGCTGTGACAATGGGATTTGGTTACTGTAGGGCTTCTTAGGGTTTTACCATGCTCACCTCAGGGAAGTGGTCCCAAGCTGTACCTCAGGTACTGGAGACCAGCTGGGACTCTTTTGGAAGTCCAGAGAAAGGAAGACTGTCTGGGCCCAGCTCTTCAGATTTCCTTGCACAGACTACCTGCTCACCCGTGTAAGCAAGGACTTTGGAACCAGGGCCCGCCCCTCACCTGCTTCTCTCAAGGAACCATCTTAGCTCATTTTCCATTGTCTTCTTGGAAAGATGTGTGTTTAGCTTCTGGCCCATATGCTTTCTGTTTCTGAAACTTGACTTCCCTCTCCCGAGGCAAGGTTGAAAAGAGCAATCGCCTCTCCTTTGCAGAACCCCCCCCCNCAAGCTCTGCTCCAGCGCAGGTGACATCACCTTTTCATTACCCTGCTTAAAGACTTAAATAGAAGAAATGCGATCTGCTCGCATGATAAGTCTGATTTGGCTGAAGCATGAAGAATAAATGGCTTTGCAGTAAGAATCCAAAGAACCCTTTTACCTTGTTTCTTTTCCTCTCTCTGGCACAGGTTATAGCCATATTTAATTTCTTTGCTGTAATCTAGCGAAACTGTAGCCGCTGCACATGGGAACAGTGGCTGGGAAAGTTCCCAGTGGCTAACCCCATTCTCCCATCCTCCCTACCCCCAGATCATGGCCCTCCACCCTCGAAGAGTCCGACTGAAGCCCTGGCTCGTGGCCCAGGTGGACAGTGGCCTCTACCCTGGTCTCATCTGGCTACATAGGGATTCTAAACGCTTTCAGATCCCCTGGAAACACGCCACACGGCACAGCCCCCAACAAGAGGAAGAAAACACCATCTTTAAGGTAATGAACTTCCTTCTACCATCTGAGTTGAATTCTGTCCCAGTTCTCTGAGGCCATTCTGG
The DNA here is from genome assembly GCA_001685095.1 of Ellobius talpinus. Lineage (NCBI taxonomy): Eukaryota > Metazoa > Chordata > Mammalia > Rodentia > Cricetidae > Ellobius > Ellobius talpinus. The sequence goes on from LOJH01004932.1 coordinate 28,991, forward strand.
GCTTGTTAGCTTTCTCTATTTTGGCATCCTGGCGTGGTGGAGTGTATATAATGAGATTCCCAAATTGTGATTCCTCTCCTCAAGCTGTGTCTATGAGGCCGAAGCCTTTTATGTTTCCATTGTTTGGAAGACACTCGATTCATATCCCAGCGTGTGCGTGCGTGCGTGCGTGCGTGCGTGCGTGCGTGCGTGCGTGTGTGTGTGT
>LOJH01004933.1:0-14483 GCA_001685095.1 Ellobius talpinus
GCCTGCGATTTTTACAAAGTCAATTAAGACTTTGCCAGCTTGAGGCTAAGTCTTGAGAGTCAGTCAGATGCCAAAGCTGAAGTGAAACGCTACCTAAGTGAGGACAGATTTTCATCTGTATTCTACTAACTGGATCTCAATTATGAAAGATATACAAAAAATTCTGAACTATTTTTAAAAGAAAATGTTAGTTGAAGCTAGAAATTGCTGATATTTAGCAGTGTATGTAGTATTTGCTCAGCTTGAGAAAAGTTAGGATCTCAGCTATGGATCTGCTCACTGTTCATTTTGATTCTCATTGAAGGTGAAGTTTCCTTGAGCCCTAATCTAATCTAGAATTTTGCTCCAATTTACACATATAAGTGAAGTAACTTATACTGCCATCCAAAACATCTGCAATTTTGCCTAATCTTTGTGTTGATATTAACTTTATTATCCTCTAGCCATTCATACTAGAACAGACTATGACAATAGGGTTTCAGATTATGCCTGAATGCTGTGTGCTTCCTCTTCCTCGTTCCCCTTCTCCAAATTCCTTAATTGCCTGTAGCTCATTGGGTAGAGTTGAAACATTATAGGTAACTGCCTCTATTGTTAACAAGCATGTTTGAAGAAATGTTAAAAACAGAAAAATTATAAAATAAGCATGGAAAAAGAGACATAGTTTGTACAGTAGAATATGTGGTATCTTTCAATCTAAACATTACCACAAAGTAGTCAAAACCTTTAAAAAATTATGATGGTATATAAATTAGGAAAGTTATAATAAACTAAAGGTGTTGAAGAAATAGTTTTTCAAAAAAATAGGAGACCAAAATATAGCTCAGTGGCCAAATGCTTGTCTTACATGTAAGTTCAATTCCAGTGCCACAAAAATGTATGTATCCAAGTGTATGTTTTTAAAGTCTATATTAGTTTATGGCAACAACCCAAGCCTTAAGTCCCTTACTCATTGACTTACCTAGTGAAGCTTCCAGTCCTGATAACACCATTTATTGTAAATGAACTGTACCAGTTTTAATCATTTATGCTGTTTAGATTATTTCTTATTGTATCTTTTCCATACTTCTCATTGTGTTATAAATCTCTATAGTATCCAGTAGAATGATCTTCTGTATAGCTTTATAACTTAGGAGCAGCAAGGTATATGATATATATATATATATATACATACATACACCATGTAATTTTATGTAAAAATACTCTGCAATGCTCAGATGAAATAGGAAACAGATTTTCTTAGAATACATCCTCATCATTAAGCAAAACATGATTGGATATGCTCATAACAAACAAAAGCATACATTTATTAAAAATTGGGCATGAATTCTCACACTGGTATTATAACTTTGGACTTGATATAAAATGAATATTTATCAGTGGATAAATATTATTTGGTGCCCCCATACAGCAGATTGCTATTCAGCAATACAAAGGAAGGAAGTATTTATATATACTACAACCTAAATGAGCTCTGAAAGCATTGTGATAAGTGAAGGTAGAAAGTCACCATCATTTTGTATGATTCCGTATTTTTATGAAATGCCTGGAGGAAGTAAACTTATAAAGCTGGCAAGTGCACTAATGGCTACTTCAAGTTAAGGGGCTGACTACTGAGGAGTATAGGGCTTCCTAGAGTAGGAACAAAAGTATACTGAAATTAGAATGTAGTATAAACACATTGGTACATGCCTGCAGCTCCAACTATTTGGACGACTGAAGACGAAAGATCACTTGAGTCCAAGAATGAAAGGCCAGCCTGGAGCCACAGAACCTGACCCCCCCAAATATTCTATCAATAGTCTCATAATTCTGAGAGCATATAAAAATCTACTGACTTGTATATTTTAAGTGGCAATTCACATTGAATATTAGCTATCCATCAGTAAAGCAAGTTTTGAGTTTTGTAAGAGTTCAGGATATAGTCTTGATTACCGCCTTTTACATCTTTTGTGCGCCTGTAATTAGAAGCTCTTGAACAGTCAAATAAGGGAGATATCTTTGTTCCCTGGGTAATCAGGAAGACTAATATTGGTGGAGAAATATTAAGGGTGGATTTTTAGGAAACAGTAGGACTTGGATATGCAAAAATAAGGGCACAGGCTGAGTGAGAATCTCCAAGAGCCAAAGACCAGACCACAAGCAAGCTCAAAACATGCATGGCAAATAACTCTACTCGTCTGGAGAACATGCTCCATTCAGAGAAATACTATTTTGCTGTAAAGGCACAGTAGAACTTGACTTTCTGACTAGGGACATTAAAAAAGGAATTTGAACGTTATTGAATACAAAATAGAAGTTCATTATGAGGCCACTGTTATGATGACCATTGTATTTTCAGGATATTTGTCAGACTTAAATATAGTTCACGGTGAGATCAGAGAGAATCAGGTAGAGAAATGACAGGTGGTTGTTCCATAGCCTTGGTTAACAATATATAGATTACAGACTTTGACAATAATGATGATAAGAATAAAAATAATGAGAAATGGAAAAATAACTAATAAAGCAGAACCAAAAAGTTAAGGTAATGGGATAAAAGATACCAGATAAAATTTAAAATAATGCAGAATAATTGTCTAGGAGCTTGTTTGAGGCTTTAGTAGGGCTACTCCAAGGTGGGAAGTGTAGTTTACGTTGGTATTTAGGGTACTGATTGAGTTTTGGGGAGATTCCCAAGAATAGCCCAGGAGACAATAAGAAATAAAGATGAACTCATGAATGAGGCTGTATGTACTATTGTTTCCTACTGCTGTGACAAACACCATAACCAAAATTAACTGGCAGAGAAAATGGTTTATTTGGTTTACTCTTTCATGGTCAGTTGTTGAAGAAATCTAGGGCAGGAACTCAAGGCAGGAACCAAAGTAAAACCATGGAAGAGTGCTGTTCACTGGTTTGCTCGCCAGGCTTCTATTCATCTGCCTTTCTTAAACATTCCATGACCACCTGCCCATAGTTAATGCTACCCAGAGTGGGCTACGACCTCCCACATCAATAATTAATCAGAAAGATGCTTAACAAACTTGCTTATAGGCCAATCTGAAGGAGAAATTTTCTCAAATTGAGGTTCCCTTTTCCCAGATATGTCTTGGTTTATGTCAAGTTAACAAAATCTAACCAGGGCAGAGGTCAAGAATTAAATCTACATTTGGGGATCTCTATTCAGGCAAAAACAAAAATTGGATGTTGAATAAGATCTGACAAAATACACAACAGATAGAAAAGAGAAGGAAAATTCAGTATTTGGGCAATATCTTTATTTAAAGAAGTAGCAAAATTAGACAACAAATAGATGGCCTGAATGTGAGGTCAAAACTCAGTAGAGGACACAGTTCTATAAGCTAAAGCAGGACAGTTTTTAGACTGAGTCTTGGAGGCCAATGATACAGAAAATCTATGCTCCCTAATTTGAGATGTTTAGGGATAACAGAAAAATGACTATAGTAACAAGATCGAGTTTTAGCTAATAGGAAGTATGGAAGTAGCAAAGAAATAAGGTTATTAAAAACAGAGTAATCTCCAAGAGACTTCAATATCATATACACAGTAGAGGGAGGATGACATCATATATACTGTATATCATATATACGGTAGAGGAAGGATGATATCATACATATTATATATCACATATACAGTAGAGGGAGAAGAATATTGTATATCATATACAGTAGAGGGAGGATTAAATCATACATATTGTATATCACATATACAGAAGGAGAAGGATATTGTATATATTGTACATCATATATACAGTAGAGGGAGAAGGATATCGTACATATCATATATGCAGTAGAGGGAGGATGATATCATACATATTGTATATCACATATACAGAAGGAGAAGGATATTGTACATATTGTACATCATATATACAGTAGAGGGAGAAGGATATTGTATATATTGTACATCATATATACAGTAGAGGGAGAAGGATATCGTACATATCATATATGCAGTAGAGGGAGGATGATATCATACATATTGTATATCACATATACAGAAGGAGAAGGATATTGTACATATTGTACATCATATATACAGTAGAGGGAGAAGGATATTGTATATATTGTACATCATATATACAGTAGAGGGAGAAGGATATCGTACATATCATATATGCAGTAGAGGGAGATACTCAATGTTCTGGAAAGTAAAACTTTCTGATAAATTTTGGGAGAGCTTTAAGGGTACACAACAAGCACATATAAGAAAAATAGAGCCTTAACTCTCTTAGTGAGACAAAAGAAACCTGTCTTTTAAGTAATAATGTTACTAAACCTGGAGTCACAATCTGTGACCCCAGCCATGTCTGGCTACTCATCCCTTATAAGCTAATGAAAAGAGACACATTAAAAGTAGAACACAGACTCACTGATAATAAAGCCAAAGTGATTCAGCTCATGAGCCCCCTCCCCCATGTCTGTCTTCCAGGTGCTGAAGTGAGTTTAAAGTTTAGTGGACCAAGGACATGCACATCTAAGCCGTCCTGGCCAAAGTGTCATTCCACCGACTCCTGATCCATCCTTGTCTGGACAACAGTCTCACCCTGTCAAATAGTATAAAGAGCTGTTAAGTCTTTCTGGGGCCTTTTTCTTATGCCAGCATGAGATTTATGTGAATTTTTTTTCATTTTTACGGTTCACTGTTTCAAGGGTAGATTGAGAGACATGGGATCTCTTGCCTAGGCTTTGATGCTTTTCCTCTCACTCTGAGCATATTATTTAGGATTTTCCTGCAATTTTACAATTTCTTTGCTGGTCAATTTTAGATAAATTACATTTACTCTGAGGCTGGCTAGTTTTATATAAACTTGACACAAGCTAGAGTCATTTTGGAAGAGGGGACCTCCATTAAGAATATGCTCTAACAAGGTTGGCCTATTGGCAAGCCTATAGTGCATTTTCTTGATTGATGATTGATACAGCAGGGCCAAAATTACCATGGGCTATGTCACCCATGTGGGAAGGAGTTCTGGATGCTATATGAAAGCAGGCTGGGCAAAACCAGAGAAAGTAAGCCAGTAGGCAGCATTCATCCATGGCCTCTGCTTTAGTTCCTGCCTCCATGTTCCTCACTGGAGGCCGTGCCCTGACTTCCATGAGTGATGGAGTATGACCTGAAAGCTGAAAGATGAAATAAACCTTTTCCTCCCCAAGCTGCTTTTTGTCACGATGGCTTATCACAGAAAGAGAACCTAAGACAGGTCTTTTTCTAGCAAAGGCTACAATGGTACATTCCAATCTAGACTGCAACCTTCTTACTGCAGTTTCATAGCTCTGGTCCTTGTTTCCAACTTTGCTTCCACCAAGTGGTAATATATTGTTTCAACCTTATTCTCTCCTCTTCTCTTCTAGTCATCCAAAAGTTACTAACAAACAGGGAAGTGTCCTCTTTCCAATAAATGACAAGCAGGCCTTTTTGTGAATCTAGCAGCTGTGTTGAAGAGCAAACCTTCAAAATTGTGCTAATTGAGGATTTGTCACGTGACAATGAAAGTGGGGGACAAATGAAGTTAATCAGGGAAGGAGACAAATAGATCCAAGGAAAATACTTTTATTTTGCATCTTGTTTCTCTTTAGGCTTTCTACATAAATTAAGTTTCACTGTATATATCTGTTCTCTGGTACACTCTTCTCAGGAAAAATCAGCATCCTTGTTGATGGGTTTTCTGTCACCCTGCTCTCTAGCACAGGGGCTTCCTATGTCACAATGGTCTATCTCAATTTGCATTGTAATCACTCCCTAGACATTTGAAATCGTCATTTCTCAGACTCTCAAATTCCTTCCTCTGATTCTATAATTCTCTTTCCCACATTTTCACACACAATGGGCTTCAGTTTTCATTTTCTGGCTACTTACAGACCTTTCACTCCTTCCCATTCCTGTACCTTTCATCCTAATTTTTAGTTAACCATCTTAATGGAGCACGTCTTAGGTGTAAAACCCCAAGTATACAATGCCGTATCATTTTAATCTTCCTGGCTTTTTCACACTGACAATGTTACCAAAGGCTGACTACTGTCATCTGATTCTACCGTAATTGCTGCTATCAAATCTTGGATGACCATTAACTGCTCATAAAAAACCTTTCATTTTCCACTACAAAAAAGGAGTTTATGAGATGCCTCCACAATGTCTTCTCTGGCTCCAGTTACTGTCTATGAGTACAGCATTTCAACTTCAATTCTCTCCACTTCAAAGCCTCTCTCTCTTTCTCTTTCTCTCTCTCTCTCCTTGTTTTGTGGCAGAAATAGTTCTTCTTGCTATTGCTACTATTGTTACCCTCCTCCAGTCCATCATTAAAAAAAAGAAAATCTGACTAAAAGATGCTAATCTCTTGCTCAAAATCTTCCAGTAGAGCCATCATATCCCTCTATAAAATGGTCAAATTTACCATTCCACATTGCTTCGAGTCATTTCCTGTATATCATGCCTTTAACTTTCCATCAACCTGGCCTATTTGTTCTTTTCCAAGGGAGCCCCAAATTCCGTGCCTCGATGCTTTCTAAAGTCAATGTGTAATCTTTTATTTCTATGATTGGAGTTCAAACCCAAACCACATCAGTTGAAAGTTGGGTCACTTTTCTTAAAGATACAGAATTAATGACAGTTGGATTATTCCCTAGTTGCTTTGTGAGAATCAAATATTGATTGTTGCAGTGCTGAAAAATAAAATAAAAAGCCTACATAGTGCTAAGAAACAATGGGGAAGGTTGTTTCATTTTTTTATTCCACAAATATTCATTTAGCACCCACTGTTGACAGGCATCAGTACTGCAACTAATGACTTTCCCAAACAACAATATCCATGTCCCTACAGAGTAGAACTAATCTATATCCACAGAGCTACATAAACAAAAGCAACTGAGAAAATGCAAACTCACATAAGCAAGAGAATTGGAAATAAAGTTAAAACATTTTCTCATAGGTTGATGGCCAGTTCGGCTTAAAACCACCCTCCAGTAGATCATACATCATCACAATTGTATTTGTGGACAGCAAAATCAGTTCAAGTCATTAACTTAAAGGAATTTTGAAATTTTATGAAAATCAGACTAGAATCTTTTATTTCTCAGAACAAAAAAAATCTGTTTAAAAAACTGTATTGCTTTAAGTAAGCTCATGTCTTGAATCTCTTCAATCCATGCCAGATGGGATGTTAAGGAGCAGATTGCACACACAAGCTTGCAAGAGAACATGGCTATGTAAATTTAGCTTCTCTTCATGATGGTTGTGACTCTACTTTGTATAGGAGACCTCACTGAAAAGGGTGTTGCTGGTTTTTTCACTAATCACCAATATCAAAAGAACATGGCAAAAGTACATTTTTCCAGTACTAACAGACTTGTTATTCTAGTACCCAAAACTGAATTGTTGAATCCTAGGGAATTGGGGGGTAGGTAGACAAAAGCTACCCAGTAAACAGGCTGTTTCTCTCTCTCTCTCTCCCCTTCTTTTTGAAAAAAATCGAAAATAGAAATTTCAAAGCTTAAAAAACTTCGAGGCAATTTAATTTAAGTTGCTTCCCATGACTTTAAACACTGAATATTCACACCTACGTCAGTACTACATTGAGAACCTCCTACTCAGAAACTGTATTTAGGAAAGGAAGGCTGCTGTGGTCTGAATTGAGGACTAGAATTGAGGGATCTTAAGTTATGGGATGAATTCTTCAACAAGACTCCGGAGTTCAGCCAATTTTATCCTTACTCCTCCATGGAGAGTCAGGGCAGCATTCTCATAAAACCTCTCCTTAGAAATAATGACAGGAGATTAAAAACTTTTATTACAACATAAACAATAACTTCTTAAAAACTCCTTCCTGGTTACATAGATTCTAATTCAAACAATAGGTTGTTCCTAATAATCTGGGTGTACATTGAGTTTCAGCCCCTGCTAGAACCCCAAAGGACAAGCATTACTATGTATTGCTGCTGACAACATGTGTCCCCTGTTCTTTAATAGTGCCTGTTCCATTGTTAGATTTTAACATATAGGGCACATTTGCTGATCATCCCTCTTCTGGGAAAATCAATCTTAGCTTTAGTGTTTAAGCTATAACATGGTCAAATTGCCTATCTGGCATACTACTTCACACGCCACCATTTTCATGCTTTTTTAGCTTAAGCCAAACCAGGTGAGTAGGCGTCATCTGAGATAAAATCTTCCTGACTTTTTTCCTTCAAAGAAAAGCTAGAGAACAGGAGGTAATAAATGCTATGCTTCCTACTCAGACTCTGTCACATAAGATGTCACTTCTTTATTTTAATTATATTCCTTGCCAGCTCAAAGAGGCAAGTAATTTTGCTGCACACTATTCCACCTTTGTTAGAGTTCTTCACTAGTAACAGTGGAAGGTCTTTCATTTGTTGTGCCAGAGCTGGTCTTAATATCCAGTTCCCAACCCAGCCACTCCCTTGTATCTTGAGAAAAGAACTAGTTAATGTATTGTCGGGACAGGGGTGGGGGCAGACCAAACAGTTACTGAAATGAAGCTATATTTGAAATATAAAATGCCTCTCTGAAGCAATGCAGCAGTAAAGAGAGTTTAAAATTCTTATTTTAAAGAGAAAAACTCACACAGTTAGTACAGTCAAGCAGAGGCATTGACAAAAGGGGTGAACAAAATTGCAGGCATCATCGAGAATATGGGATGGAGGGGAAACTAAGGTTTCCTCTTATTAGAATTTGGGAGGCCAGGTTTTGGAATAAGGTCCATTTGTGTGCTTGAAAGGCACAGAGACCACTGATAGAATAATGAAGAAGCACTCAAGGGAAGGGAAGGCAGACTATTCAAGGAAAAGGCATACTGCATCTCCTACCACCACAGCAGCAACTGGAGTGAAATTCTGACAGAAAGTCCTAGCAAACAGTACAAAATATATTCTTCATAATTATCCCACTTTGATGTGGGATCATTTATTGGGAACCGATACCCAACTTCTGTCAGCCATTGGCTGAAGGCTATGGATGTAAAAGAAAAGGGTTTATTTCACTGCTATATGCCATCTCTTTTTCCATTTTCACAAGAAAAGTCCTCATGTCCAGAGATTCAGACACTGGCAGCTAGGAGCTGGAAGGAGGCTAGAGCTTGGTGGGTGTTCAGGGTCAAAAAAGAGCATCAAACTAATAGGTTCTACATTCTCTTTGTACTGAATCAGGGTATCCTGAGTGAGAAGGTTGCATCAGTCCCTGGTTATGGAAGCTCCAGATGCAGCTGGTGGATGTAGCAAAGAAAGGTATAGGAGAGAAACAAGGTCACTATATAAAGGAGGGAACAATGATCTAGTTGCCCTCTTCTCTCGCTACTATTATCTGGCACTTGTCTTTACTCAGATGAGACATTTTTGCCTTACATACTAAAAGTCAAGGTGTGGATTTGTCTGTGGAAAGTTGCAAAACCTGGANNNTATTTCTTGAGGGTTTTATTTTTGAGAATTCCATACATGCATACAATGAAATATGATCACATCTACACCTCATTCCTTTCTTCCAATTCCCCCTATTTCATCCTTAACACACTTCATATTTTTTGATAACCCACTAAGTCTATTTAGTGCTGCCCATATGTGCATGAGTGTGGGTCATCCACTGGAGCAAGAGAATCCAAACAGTTGAAACCTCCCAATACCTATCTACTGACAAAAGCTTCTACAGGAAGTGGGGCCTGGAAATTCTCTACTCCAGCTAGGCTGGCTTGATCTTGTGTATATAATGCATAAATAACCACAGTTGGAGTGAGTTCCTGAGTGCAATAGCCATTCAATGCCCACAAGATAGCATTTCACAACATCTGCCCCATCCTTCATCTCTTAAAATTGTTCTACCTCCTTTTCAATGTACCCCAAACCTTGGTAATAGAGATGTTAATGTAGATACTCCATTAGGGCTGAGAACCCATTCTCTTATTGTCAATAAGTTAACCAATTATTCTCTGCATTAACTGCTGTCCACTGCAGAAAGAAGCTTCTCTGATCAAGACTGAGAGCATCCTGGGTCTATGTATACAAATATAGAAAAGGCTGCTTGGCAGCACAATAACTTAGCAAAATGACAATAGCAAGTTAAACCATAAATCCACAAACTCCCCAGCTGTGAACATTTACCAGGATTACAGTACTGGGCATGAAATAACCTCCTAAAGAGCAGACCTCAAATTCAATCACAAAGCCTTTGCTTACCTCATGACAGTCAAGCCACTGGTGAGCCAGTAGGTACAACTTGCCTGGTGGGTCAGCACTGCAATATCCAGGATCTAGTGCTGAGTAAGATCGCTGATATGATTACTCCATCATCAGCCTGTAAAGCACCTTCCAGTACAATGAAAACTAACCCCAAGGAGGGAGTTCCTCAATTGCTTTAGATTTCTCCATATCCTGTAGCCAAAATCTGTGGCGTCTTCAGCAATAGGCTCTTAGCATGTAGTATTGTGTGAATAACAAAGAGTAATGGCAATACCTCTGGAGGCTCCCTGACTTGTGGGGAGGTATCTGATACCTGGCTCTATGATTTTCACTCAATAAACTCTGTCTTCTGGTAGCAACATTGCCCAACCATACAGGGCAATTCCATCAAAAATCTTTTATATTAATAATGATGCTGGTAATAATAATAGCTATTATTATTAAGTGGATGGATGTTTTGCCAACATGTATATCTGTGCACCACAATTGTGTCTGGTGCCTCAGAGGTCAGAAGAAAGCACTGGATCCTCTGGAACTGGAGTTACAGACAGTTGTGAACTACCATGTGGATGCTGGAAATTGGACTGGATCCTTCAGAAGAGCAGACAATGTTCTAACTGCTGAGCCATCTCCCCAGCCTCGCAACTCTTTTAAGTTGTATTATGAAGTTAGCTTACTAAGATGTGGGTTTCTCTAAGGTTTTTCATAGATTCTTAGTTTTGGTTAACGCCCCTCCCACTAGTCTCCTTTTTCCTTCTGCTCCCATCCCCACTTAATCCTTCAACCCTAAGTAATTTCCACTTTTCTTCCATTTTGCATGTTGTCTGCCTCTTCACTTAAAGAAAAAGATTTCTTTGATTTTCCATCCTGTGTCTGTGTGTGTTTGTGTGGGTTTGCACGTGTGAGAGTAGGTGCCTGCAGAGGTCAGAGGCAGTGAACAGTCCTGGTGCTGGAGTTTCAGGTAAGTGGGAATCGCCTCGTATGGATGATGGGAACTGAACTCTGGTTCTCTGCAAGAGCAATGTGTGCTCTTTAGTGCTGAGTCACCTCTCCAGACACTATTTTTATTTTAAGTTGTGTTGTGAGACAGAAAGACTTCCATATTTTTTTTCATATCCCCTTCCTTTGGGTTAGTACTCCCTTTCACTCCCTTTTCTCCCACACTCCCACACTCTTCTTTCTTAAGTTTTTCTATAACCAGTATTCCAACTTATTAACATGTCTTTGCTTTGGGGTTAATCTACTCTTCTCCCTCCCTAATGTGTTTTTGCCCCAAAGGCTTCTTTCTAGTTCTCTGGCTTCCACTTGTGCTTTAAGTTAAACTTTTATGTTGGGAACCAGTGAGAGCAGGAAAAATAGTCTTCCCTAGGGAAGAGCAAACCAATTGGTTCTCTAATAACAAATGGTCAGTTTTTAAAGCATATATATATGCATATATATTGCATATATATGAAACATATGTACTGAGCAGGTTGTTTTTATATATTTAGGAACATACATACATACATACATACATATATATACACACATATATGTAACAACAATCAAAGTAAAAGAGACCATGAATTTAAAAGTGAGCAAGGAAAAGCAAAAGAAAGAATAAATGATGCAATTATAAACTAAAAATTTAAAATTGTAATAATTTTTAAATTAAAAGAAAAAAGATTTGAAGCTAAAATTCATATATGACAGAGTGAAGGGAATTTATCTTTCTATGCCTGAGTTATCTCACTAGTTATAATTTTGCCCAGTTCCATTCATTTCCTGCAAATTTCATGGTTTCATCTTTCCTTACAGCAGAGACATTCTTCATATAAGACATTTAAAAATTACTTTATTTTATGAGTATGAATTTTTTGCCTGCATTTATGACTCTGAATCACTTGTGTGTCTGGGGCTGTGGAGGCCAGAATAAGGTATCAGATCCTCTGGAACTGGAGTTACAGATAGTTGTGAACAGTCATGTGAGTGCTGAGAACTGAACCCAGGTCCTTTGGAAAGAGCAGTTTGTGGTTTTAATTGCTCAACCAACTCTCTATCCCCACAAAATATTGTGTCTATGTGATTTGTATGCATTATTCATTTAATCTTCACAACAACATTATAAAGCAGGTCCTGTCATTATCTCTTATACCTAAAACATCAAAGACACAGAAAGATGAAATAGCTTGCTGAAGATGGCCAAGCTAGAAACTATCCTCAGCAACCATGTTAATGATGGAAAGGGAATAAGTGATAAGCAGCAGGAAAGAATCACAAAGAAATGAAGATAAGCAATATAGCAAGGAAGGTAGAAAAGAAAAAGTCTCTGGGCAGTGGATTCAACCTGAGGACGTAAAAAAACTAAAAATAGGAAATAATTACTAGTAATTATCTAATCCCTTTTCCTACCACAGGAAAAGACCAGTTTGAAAGAGAAACCACCAGGCCAACAGGATCTAAATAAGTGCTCAGATGAGCTAATGCATAACCAAACATTAATCTTGCTACTGCAAAACTGATAAGCTAAACTGAATAAAAATAGCACAATAAATGTAAAGGGAAGATGTTGTTTTTAATTAAAGTTGCCTTTTCTTTGGAATTAATTTCCAAATGTAAACAAGGTGTTCATGATTATCATAAGCAAGACGAGATGAAAATGGGAAATGATGTAGTTTTATAAGACAATAAAGTGATAAGTTGACTTTGAACAGAAAATAGTTCTGGATAGAAGCTGTTGAAAGTTTTTCACCTTCCAAGTAGCCCATCTAAATACTTGAAATAATGTTTCTCTTAGAAGCTAAGCATGCAATGCACTTGAAAGAGAGTTTTAGGTGGCTTTTGTTGTCCAGCCTTAGCCTATCTATAAAACTGGGCAAATATCAGCAGATAAAAGCCAGCATGGGGGGAAAAGGTTACTGCAATCTTTTCTGGAACCAGGTTATAAGCACATGATTGTAATCCCAGAAGTTGAGAGGCAAAAAGACAGTTGCAAGTTCAAGGCCTGACTGGTATATAGTCAGTTCTAGGCTCACTGGGAAATCCTGTCTCAAAGGAAATAAAAAAAGATGAAAAGAAGAGAAAAGAAGGGAAGAATGGCAGGGAAGGGGAAAACAAAAATGTTTTCTGGAACCAAAGTTGTTAAGAAAAGTTGTCTAAAGACATAACTGGCTATAGAAGACTATAGAAAGCAATGGCTACCAATAGTCAGTAGAGACAAGTGCAAGAACATTCATAAACTCATGGCAAAGAAGCCACAGACAGCTGTGAATCCTTCTATTCATTTTATAATCCATCAGAATGATGAAAATGGAAACTCAAAGTGAACATATCATTTTGGGGTGGAGGAGCCTTTTCTCGTTTTGTTCACTGGACAAGCCCAGAGACAATGAAATCCAGTAGCAATGAGCACACCTAATGTCCTAATTTGGTTTTTAGTATTTACCTCTAAGAAGAAGTAAAGTTCTGTAGAGAAATGGCTGTTTTCAGCTCTTGGACAGGGAAAGCACAGTAATAATTTTGAAATATGTTAGCATGTCAGGGAGTAAGAAAAGCATTCAGAATATTAAAAGGACATGAGGGCCAGCTTGAGATCATTCCTACTGGGCAAATTTGAGAAAATTTGAGCATTAAAAATATTAGGCATAAATTAGTGTTGGCTGAATAAATAAACACTCATGGGTCTAAATGATCCTTAGGAGAAAAGAGAAGAAGAAAGAATAACAGAAATTATTTTCTGCATAAAGATGCTGACTAATAAATGCAGAAATACTGGCAGACATTTAAAAAATAACCCTTTTGAAAACAGAATGCAATAATTGGTTGTCACAAGAATGATAAAGCCATTGAGTAAAGGGTTCTTGAGAACAACATGTTTTTTAGATGGTATCAACATCGACTCTTGCATACTTATTGATTGCAAATCTTTTCTCTGTATTATTAAAATCTGGTGGGTTCAGTAAAGTGTCCACCTCTCAAATGTACCTTGTAATGAGTACTGTCTTCAGAGAGTTGTTACAAAGATTAAATAACCAATCTATATGAAAGACAGAGCAGCAGAGACCCCAGTAGGGGCTCCATATATTAACAGTGGTATAGTAAAGAAAATCATGACTATATCTAAACTCAGAGCCTAGAATACTCTCAGTTCAAATGGTTTTCTTGTCTCTGTTTTCCCAAAAGACCCTAAGCAAATCACACTTTGTGGTATTTACATGGACCCTATCAAAAAATGACAGAGAGAGCATCTCAACAGCAAGAGACTGTGTGTGTGTGAGAGAGAGAGAGGAGAGAGAGAGAGAGAGAGAGAGAGAGAGA
>LOJH01004933.1:14545-25639 GCA_001685095.1 Ellobius talpinus
AGAGAGAGAGAGAGAGAGAGAGAGAGAGAGAGAGAGAGAGAGAGAGATCAGCCTTCTCCAGACCCTTCAGTAATGGAACTTCCTCGGCTCACCAGAAAAGACAGCATGCTACCCTCCCTTATTTCCTCGCAATAGGAAAGAGACAGAGGGAGTCAAGAAGTTTATAAAAAGAAAAAGGTATACTTCTGCTGAGATCTCTGAAAGAAGATTAAAGTTATACAGGACCCTATTACTCCAATGCCAACTGCTTTACTTCATACCTGTGAAGACTTCACTCCTTAGAAAAGGTGTCTGGATGAGAAGTGTATCCCTTATAGTTACTTCAACTCAACACACATAATCACCTATTCATGTATTTATTAAGAAGGGGATGATGGAGCCAGCAGGAGTTTGCTCTGGGTTATCTCTTCATTTAAGCATATTATCAGGGCACCTTGGACCTTACATTTATAGGGTGACTTTGACAGCAATGAATTATAATTTCCAGTCTTATTTTCTTTGACACAGAACTTTCTCTGATGACTTGGCCTGCTCTACGTAGTCCCACAGAGCAGGTCTTGAGAATTAGGATGTTGAAGGCTTCTGAAACTTCAACTCCTGACAAACAGATCTGTTACTCAGATCTTTGAGTCCTTTGGTAGGATAGCTTTAATATCTGTATTCAGTACTGGAAGGAATGGTAATCCAAAAAAAAATGTCATTTTGCTTGATCTAATACTCTTTCCTTTTCTTTTCTGGTTACCATTCTCTCCTTGCCTCTGGTTATCATTTATAAGACTACTGTGTCGGAATCCTCATCCTTCTGGGGAAACATAAATTAACACACCTGGCTAAAACAAAACTGTTGCTCCTAGAATCCTGAATAAACTATGTAACCAAATCAGTCATGGAAACTGCTGTGAAAGGCTACATTGGAAACATGCATCTATCACTAAGAGATGATGTAGATCCCTGCAAGAAGTTTTGGTACTGAATTTCTACTGAACTGACTTAGATGAGCAGCAAAGAACAGTTTATAATCCATCTGGAGCCAAAATCATGTTCCTATATGGCCCCATTACTCAAAACATTTACCACGTGCCACAGTTAAAAATCTGAAGCAGGGGTTGAAAAGAAGTGAATAGTGATGTGACCTCAACAAATGTCAAGGGAATTGTAGCTGCTCTCTGGACTGAGGTAGTTTACAAGTTGGAAGGTAAATTACTCTCTATTTCAACAATTAACACAACCCTGTCAGTTTACAGGGGTTGAACATCAATGTTCTTAAGTACTCATAAGTGTTGATATTTGGATAATGGGCTATTTTCAACATTAATTTTTTTGTTCTTGTTCTTAGGAGGTCAAGAACAAGAACAAATGATAGTGAAGTACAAACTCTAATGTTCAACGAGGTCTTGAGCATCCAATCCTTTGCTTTGAAAGTCAAATCTTGAGCTAATAACTTTAAAAGAATTGACAAACAACAAAATAGATTGTACTAAAGCCAAAAATTGTGGATTGATTATTTTCTTCAAAATCATCTCAGGGTCATTATAAAAAATATAAACTTTCATTGTTTTATTGGCATTTTAAATATGGCCACAGAATAGGTGATTTGATACTATGTCAGCTACTTTGTCCCCAAGTAATTATGAAAAAACATTAACATAACTTTGGCACATTTGAGTGCATTTACCTCCCTCAGAATAGTTGCAGACAAACAGAATTTTTTGTCTTCACATCTGAAAAAAATGAAAATCCCTAACCAGGCTACTGATAAATGTGTAAACTCTTAGGAAGAGATACCTTCCCCTAAGCATCTGTAGAATAATATTAAAAAGGGCCTGGAGCAGTACATGGTTCAGCATTTAAGAACATTTGCAGCTCTTATAGAGTATTCCTTTGGTTCCCATGTAAGTGACTCACAACTGCCTACAACTCAAGATCAAGAGAATTTGATGCTCTCTTCTGGTCTCCACAGGCACTGATACACATATGACACAAATGTCTATATATATCTTGAAATTAAAGAAAGAATACTGGTGTGGAAATGTCAGAATGCAAGATATTATAAAAAACTGATCTTCATTATATGAAGAAACATTTAATGAATACTTGTCCTATATTAAAACCTCAAGAAGCTTTTCTGCAGCTGAAAGTCATCACTGAGTCCTAGCTGATCCTTTTCTACCAAGTAAGTTCACCCCAAATTCATTAACTAAAGATTAATTTCTAATACTTTCCTTTAAAACAGCAAGAGATGGGGTCTTGAGTAGAAAGTGCTGATCAATATATAGCTGTAATGTCATAATTATGTGAGCATTCAAATAGTCTTGGGATAGCATAATTTTTTAAAAAATTGAAGAAATGAACAAAATAGCTTCAAGATTTTCACCAAAAGCAGTCTGTGTTGCCACAAATGATGGTAAGATGAATCTAAGTGTTTAACTCTATTTGCTTCCTCTATTTTTATCATTTTATGTTTTTCCTGTTCTTGAGTGCTTTGAATTATTTTTAATGTTTTCCTTCTTCAATTTGTTCTTATTAGTGGATATCATTGTAAAATCATTACAGGTTTAATGATGTTTTCATTCTTGAATGTCATGTACTTTGCTCTGCTGCTGCTTAGCAATGCTGTCCTTTAGTGTTTACTCAAAAAATCACAACCAATAGAAACTTACTTGACTACTGAAAACTGACAATCCTCTTAAAAACTGAAAGGGTCATTGCTGTTTTTTTCTCCATTTGATTATTTTTCACTCTTGTGTTGCTTTTATGTATCATATTTCTAATTATTTTAAACAATACAAAATACCGTGATATCATAGACTTGGGTTTTCAAAACCTTTGCTACTGTATCCTTCAGTATAGATTTCTAGCATTTTCCTGCTTTGGAGTAACATAAATCCTTTAATATGTATCTTTGTAGCTTATATCAATTCTCAAATGTTAGATCCTTGGATAGGACCTTTGCTACATTTTTTCACACTTCTCATCTGTATCTAAAATAATACATATTGCAATTTTTCATTTTGTTCCATGGACATCTGTGCCTCTGTCTGTACATTCCATCCTTCTGTTTTCCATGTTGTTTGGATATTTGTTCTTATGATCATTCCAGTTTGCTTTTGACTTTTAAGCTATGTCTGACATGTGATTTAGTCAACCTATTGAGTTCTTAACTATAAATAGTGTATCTTCACTTTTTGAACTTCTGTCTGATAACTCTGTATTTTAGAGTTCCATGATGATCTATCTATTCATTAAAACTCTTGAAAATATTAATCACAAGTATTTTAAATTTTATTTTTTGAAAACTGTATTTTCAACATCCCCATGTTTCAGTCAGTTCATATTGCAACATGGTTGGTAATTTTTTTATTGAGTGCTAGAAAGCTTTTAGAAATAATTTGATATTTCGGGTAATGTTTTAGTCTTAGAGAAAGAATTTTTTCTTGCTTCTGGCATTCAGGTTGTCTAAGAAGGCCACTTTAGTCTCATCAAAGATTCAGCTGCTTCAAAATTAACATAAAAGTAACCATCTTACTGAGTATAACTTCTGATAATAGCATCTCTAAACCTTGGTCATTTTGACATCGAAGAAAACATAACAGCAATATACTCACCTTTAGAGCCCAAACTCTTAAAACTGTGTTGATCATTCATATTCAACCAGATGACTTTCATTTTGACAGTGTTTTAAGCATAGTCAAATGAAATGTAAGAGTCTATTCTCAAAACCTCAAAAGAGGCTTTCAGGTCAATATTTTCTATTTAGATTGTAATTATAGCACCTGTAGTGTTCAGAAACAAATCATACTAGTAATTTGAAACATACCTTTAATCTATAACAACATGAAGCCATACAATATAACTAGTAAATGTATATTCAGAAGTCTTTACCAATCCCATGCTCAAGAGCTGAATTATTTAGAATTTATGTGCCATCTCATATCATAATGTTTCTTTTCTTATAAATGGAAAAAAGAGAAAGAGGATTGTGTTATCATCATTATCTACTGCCACCCTCGACAGCCTGTAATAAGCTTCAAGACTATCTTCCTTTACTACAGAACAATGACTCACCTACAGTTACATAACACACAGTTCCCAGGAATCCAAATCTCTCATTTTCTCCTTAGTCTCAAAGGCACTTATTATTTGAAGCTATAAATGGTTTTAAGGAAATATTCAAGCTGCAAATGAAGGAGAAAATGCAAGAATCTACCAAGTTGTGCTTACCATTATAATGACCTATCTCAGTTGTCTAGTCACACATTTTGAGTCTTTCAAGTGTTGACACTGAAATTATATGACCCTGAGAATAGCATCTTCGTAGGTGATGTGTTAGTTACTTTGCATAGTTATGACCAGAATGCTTGTCAGAAACAACTAAAAGAAGGAAAGATTTTGATTGAGGGTTTCTGAGATGTCAGTCCCTGGTCCTCAACTCCATCAAATCTAGACCCTTGGCAAGACAGAGTGTCATGGCCACAGGAGCATGTAGTGGAAGAAGCAGTCAGGAAGCAGAGAAAAGGGGAGGGATTGGAGGCCTGTCATAGCCATCAAAGGCATACCCTCAGAGATTTCCAATTAAGCGCAGCTCCTAAAATTTCCAGAACTGCCTAAAATACTACCATTAACTTGGGAACCAAGTGTTCACCTCATGAACCTGTGGGAAAATTTTCATATTCAAACCATAACAGTATCTTGTTTGCTTTACTCTGTCTTCTTAGAAAATAGATTTAATAGGTATGTAAAGGGAGATAACTCCACAGGGGAAACTATCAGGTAGTTGAGGAAGAGGCTAAAATAAATCAACATGCTTTGTAACCCAAGAAGACCTATTTGGAATAAAGAGAATCATCTTGTCAGTTAATGTTCAAACAGACTTTATTACTGAGAACTGCCATCTAAGAAGATGCTACATTTGAATTTTATATTTTTATTAGGTGTCTATTTTAGTTTTATGTGTATGAGTGTTTTACCTACGTGTCTGTGTGCATGTGTGTTCCTGTATCCACAGAGGTCATCAGAAGTGTTGGGTCCCTTGGAACTGGAGTTAGAGATATTGTGAATCACCATGCAGATGTTTGGAACAGAATCCAGGTCCTCTGCAAGATCAACAAGTGCTTTTAATCTCTGAGCCATCTCTCCAGTCACTAAACTTGAATTTTAAAAATGCAATGTAAGTGTAAATTTTAATGGAACGCTTTTAACACACTCTTTTGGAGAGGAATTAGAAATGTTTTCTCAAATATTGCTGATGGGAGTGTACATTAGCATGACTTGTGTGGGTAAGTAACTATCGAGTTGCTTGGAGTTAGCAATTCAATCTCTCTATACTACCCAACATATTCCCAACTCCTGTGTTTGAGAAAATGTATTGCAACATTAATAGCAAATACTGAAAAACCTAAGTGTTATGTAGACTGGGTTAAATAAATCATTGTATTATTCTATATTATAAACTAGTTAAACATTATGTAACTGCATAAAGAAGGGTGTGAACTGCATAAATACTACTATGCAATCAGTGATTGTACTAGCATCTTCAGTGGATTTGTGGGAGGGTGAAAGATTTGGTAGGTGATAGCCTTGAAGAAAGGGAAAGAGCAGTTTATCACATGGAAATGAAATTGAATGGCATATTAATTTTTCCATGTTTAATAATACAGAATATAATGCATATACATTAATTTGATTTGGTTTGTATTAAAAGTATTCAGGTATTATAAGTTCTTAATGTTCTTAATGTAAATTTTGAGAAGTTGTAGGTATAAATTGTATAAGCAATGTACTGGGTTATTAATTAATGTTTGTGCTGGTTGTGTTTGTTTTTCATCAACTTGATATGTGCTAGAGTCTTCTAGGGAAAGGACATCAATTGGGGAATTATCTCCAAAATTATTCTCTAGGAAGGTCTGTGGAGCATTTTCTTCACTGATAGTTGATGAAGAAGGGCCCACCCCATCCTGGGTGGTGCCGTGCTTTGGGAGGCGTTTCTGGGTAGTGTCAAAAAGCAAGCTGATCCATGGAGAAAAAGCCAGGAAGTCGTGTTTCTCCATGGTCTGTTTCATTTTTAGCCTCTATGTTAATTCTCTGCCTGAGTTACCGACAGACTGTGATCCAGACATATAAGCTAAAGAAACCCTTTCCTCCCCAAGTTGTTTCGGTTGAGTAAATTACCATAAAAAGAGAAAGAAAACTAGGATATTATTTGTTTAGATGATGATGAAAGATTTTAGAATTAAAGACTAACAATCACAAATTTGTACTTAAATCTATATACAATTTGTTTTCATAATGTAGTTAAATTTTTAATTCTAGTCACAAAAACTGTCAGAAGATGTTCTCTATAACACTAGTAGATTAAAAAAGCTCTAAAATTACCAACTTGTAACCTTGAAATTACAAATGTTTATTATCATAAACTACATTTGTTAAGATGTTTGTACAGAAAGACTTTTTTCACTTAAAAATGTGAACTTCAGTCGATGAGTTGCTGTGAACTCTGGAGTCTGTATTCAACAACTGGAGGTTGAATTTACTCATCATCCTTGAGATAATTAACCTGCATGTTATGACCAAAGCAATCTAGCTTTAATTTCCTAACTGACGTAAAAGACCATGTAGATTCTCTAAAAACAAGAAACAAGTTTAAATGTTCCTTATTGAAGGTGTTTTCCATGTAAAATAATTAAGCATACAGAGTAACTAAGAAAAGGGACAAATTCTTTTGTCTTTCATAATAAGACATAGACATAAACACTAGAGTTATTTTTCTCAGAGAAGATGGAGCCATGCTGTCCTGAGAGCATAAGGAAGAAAAATGTGTTTGTGTTTGGGGGAGGGCGTGCCCTACCTGAGAGCGTTTTAGGTGAAACTGAGTCTTTAAGGAGATGGGTGAAATCTAGGTTATATGGCAGGCAACACAACTCTTGTTTTATTACTAAACAAGATTTCTCCTAGTGTGCCACACAGAGATGTGGAATTGTATTTACCAGTGCATGAAGGAGAATGTGATTGGATAAAATATAAAAAGAAAGATAAGTTTTAGAAATTAAGCGTTGTAGGTTTCTATGTGTGGCTGTGTGGGGTTGGGGTAAATCATTCATGGATAACTAAACAGCAGACAATTGCAAATACAGTTTAGAAGGGGAATAGGGGACAAGGAAGTTGAGACTGTTGTATGAGATGAGCATTGCTCCTGTCGCAATTCATGGTGTAGCTGAAACGCTGGGTAACAGGCTCTGTATTGGCTTGGATACATTTTTTTCTACTGCTCCCTACTCTACACATTTCTATTTCTTTCTCTTTTCTTTAATTTCCTTTCTTACCTTTATCTGACCCCCCCTCTGCTGCTAACTTCTCCACTTGGTGCTTGCCCTTACTCATTAAACATGCGTAAGCTTTCATTTTATAAAGAAATCTTTCCCAAGAGCTACTTCTTTTAAGATCCCCCACAGCCTACTATGCACATATTTTTCTTCCCAGTGACCTTTTCAAAAATAAAAGAGGCATTTGACAATTGCACTTCATGTACCTCCCTCCCCCCCACCACCACTCTCCAGCTTCCTGCAATCTGGCTTTCTTTTGTAGCTTTTGCAGTAGATGCTCTTAAATTATCTCTAGCCACACCCTAATGTCTAAATCTAAATTGGCCAACTGACCTCTTAGCATCATGAAGTTTTGTTGAGAATACTCTTTACAAATGTTCTTTCCTAACCTTGGCCAGCACTGCTTTCCTCTCTTCTCTCCAGTTCTTCCCCTATAATTTTTACTTGGCTCATTCTGCTCACTTTACCCTCAAGTTAAGTAGTGCTGCTGTTTGTGTCTTGGAG
Source organism: Ellobius talpinus (assembly GCA_001685095.1). NCBI lineage: Eukaryota > Metazoa > Chordata > Mammalia > Rodentia > Cricetidae > Ellobius > Ellobius talpinus. Next base: position 22,369 of record LOJH01004933.1, read on the forward strand.
GATATTGCTTCAGTCTGAAACTAGAAGGAGGGAGACTAACTGAAAGCCACGTAACTTGGGAGCCATATTCGATCTCTGTCACCAAGAGACTTGCCACCAACACCGGCTGCCACAGACAGCACGAGAAAATAATAAGGTTTTCAGGTGGAGTTTCTTTCATCTGATATTCAAATGATTAATAAGATGTCACTAAAATAGAACAATCACAGAATTCTACCTAGCACTTAACATTCTGCCACTCTCAGCTCCTGGCTCTTGAAATTAGCTAAACATGCCACATGTGCGGTCCTCTATTGTGACTTATGGTACATTCTCTCAAGCCAGAATTCGGTTTTGACAGGGTGCTGAGAATTGACACCAATCATTTAGTATTAGACCTACATTCCTCTGTCCCTCTTTTTCATGTGTCACCAGTAAGAAAGAGACAAAACTGGTAGAAATTTAGACTGAGGTTTTATGAATGTGAGAAGGCCAAGTTTTAGGTGTTTAGAAGCTTTGCTAATTTTCATCAAATTCTCAAGCTTGGCACGCACTATGTGCTCTGAGATCCCTGTGTCATTGCCTTTAGCCCTCTGGTTCTCTTCTGTTCAAGGTCCTTCCTTCCTTGGGCCAATTAATCTTTATCTCTGGGGCCAGGTCTAATCAGTCTCCTGCATTTCATATCTGTCCCTCTAAGTGCTGGTTGGAGAACTGCATGGAGATATCCTGCAGGTATTTTGACTCTGTACTAACTTATTTTCTGTCCTCTTAAACAACTTAAACTCACCCCTAAACAAAGAAAGCACAGAAATCTTGCATTGGAAAATGGAAAACCATCCTCAACTCTTCCTTAGCTCTCTTCAGTTCCACCATATATTTCCATCAACGCTGACTCCATGCTATTTCTCCCATCTGTCAACTCCTTCACACCCACTTCCACTGTCCTACTTTCATGCCTCGCCACTTTTTGCTTGGACTTGCATAGCCTCCAGATACTCCCCTCTCCAATCTGTTTTCTACACTTTTCTCAGAAATATGCTTCTTAAAAACAAATATATCCAGTGTCTGGTTTAAAACTCTCTATTGAAAGACTGTTGCAAAATAAATTCCAAATTCATTGACCTGTCTTGTTGGCCAGTCTGAGATTGCCCTATGCCACCCTCCCCATAAAACTATTGCTTGGAGAATTTTTTAATTGGGATAGAATTGACATACAATAAAATGGACAGGTGTTACTTTGATTGACTTTGATAAATGCATACTCAGGTAATGGTCTAATAAAAATACAGACCATTTCCATCACATTAGAAAATTCCCTAATTCCCCTTTCCAATAAATTCTTGCACTCCCATAGATAAACACTGCTCTACTTATCACTATTGATTAGGCTTCTCTGTTTTCATCATAAAGTATAGCTTCCCTCTGTCACACAACGTAATAGTTTTGAGAGCCTTCATTTTGTTTTGCATGCCTGTAGGTTACTGTTTCTGTTGCTGCTGCTGCTGTTGTTGAACGTTCCACTGTAGGATGATACCACTTATTTGAATCATTTCCAGTCTGTGGCTATATGCAAAAAGAAGTCACAAGCATTACTGTAGAAATGCCTTGGTGGAGCTAAAGCATTTATTTCAGGTACATATTTAGGGATGGGATGTCTGAGTCACAGCAGCATTTAGTTGACTGCATTTGAAAAGGTTTTAGTACTTTGTATGTGTTTATAAGGCATCAAAGTATCTTATTTTCCTAAGTGTCTATTCCAGTATTCCAGTCTGTTCATCATTTTTGTTGGACTAATCACCTTTATATCTGTTTCATAGATGCACTGAAAGTTGTCATTGTATGCCCTTACTACATCAAGTCAGAAATCTATACTAAATTCTTTTCCACCAGCCTATCTTTGCATTTGCAATTTTTCCCAGCTTTAAACAGCAGAAGTAATAAATGTTGATAAAGTCAATTCATCTACTGCTTCTCCAATAAGTTTTTATTATTTGAACATTGCATATATTTATACAGTGTTTTTGTTTTTCCTTGCGGCAGAATGTCACTATGAAGCCCAGGTTAACCTGGAAGTCACTATGCAGATCAGGTTGGCCTCAGATTCACAGAGATCTACCTAGCCCTGCTTCTAGTATACTAGGGTTAAAGGCATGTACCACCATATCAGCCATTAAGCGGTGTACTTCGATCATATTCATCCACTACTGTCTCCTTCCATTTCCTCCTAGTGTCCTCTTCTCAATCTCACCCCAACTTTATGTCCTTTTTGTCATTGCTGTTAATAACTCCTTGAGTTCCATTAGTGCTGCCCATTACACACATGTGTGGGGAGGGTCATTCAGAGAGGCACAGGTAACCGACCAGCAGCCATGTTGCCATAGGTGAATGACTTTGTATCCATCAAAAGTCATCAACTAACAATATCTCCTCCACCATGTAGCCCCTGGTATTCCTATCTATCTATGATGGGATTTTTGCTTACTTTACCTTATGCAGGTAACCACAGCTATTGATTTGAAGTGTGAAACAATCATGCCATGTCAAAAAAATCAGTATTTCATGGCTCTTTTCTCTGTCTTTGCACCCTTTTTCCTCCATGTTCTCTGAATCTTTGATAAGGGGAGATTTATATAGATGATTTATCCATACCAGAGTACTCACAGTTATGAGTTTCTGCATTAATCACTGCTCAACTGTAAAAAGTTGTTTCTTTGATCAAAATTGAGAGCAACACAAGTTTATGGGCACAGGATAGGTATTTAGAAAACAGTTCAACATAATGGCTATGGTGGTTTGAATAAAAATGGCCCCATAAGCTCATATATTTGAATGCTGAGTAACCATGGAGTGGCACTATTTGAGAAGGATTATAAGATCCTGGTTGAGAGTAGCTCTGGCCTTGTTGGAGGTTGTGTGTCACTGGGAGTGGGATTTTAGGTTTCAAAATCCCACACCAGGCTCAGTCTCTCTCTCTGTCTCTCTGTCTCTCATTCTCTCTCTCTGTCTCTCTGCAGATCAGGATATAGAATGCTAAGTTACTTCTCCAACACCACCTCTGTGTGTTGCTATAATCCCCACCATGATGATGATGGACTAACCTCTGAAACTGTAAACAAGGCCTAGTTAAATGTGTTCTTTTATAAAGAGTAGCTTTGGTCTCTTCACAGCAATAGAACAGTGGCCAAGACATTTACCGTTAGTTGACAATGAAAAGACAGGAAAGAAGGAAGGAAGGAAGGGATGAAAGAAAGGAAGGAAGGAAGAAAGAAAGAAAGAAAGAAAGAAAGAAAGA
>LOJH01004933.1:27484-44632 GCA_001685095.1 Ellobius talpinus
TTCAGGGCTAAGCTAGCCAGGCAGCCGGGACAAACAAGTGGGCCCTCATCCCACAGAAGAAGAAGAAATCAGTGGGCTTATAAATGCATAAATGCTGATCTCTTTCTGTATTCCTCGTTGTCTTACAACACTTCTAGTAATCTACTTTTTATACATATCATCATTTTTGATTAGTGTAGCTTACTATGGCAAACTGTAAAGTTAGGTGGTGTGACTGGTCCAGTTTTATGTCCCCTTCTAGAATAATTAGGTCAATGTCAGCCTTTTGCATGTTCACACGAATTTTTAAATCAGATTATCAAATTCACTTTTATAAGCATCTTAAAATTATTATTAGAGTTTTACTAGATTTATAGGTCAAAATGGGGAGAAACAACATCTTAATAATACCAAGGTTTACAATTCTTCATACTCTATTTAGTCCTTTGGCAGTATTTTGTTATTTTCTCATTAGTATTTGTAAAGTAAGAATTTATGATTTTTGGTAATATTGCAAATTCAATTCTTAAATTTTATTATCCAATTACTTGATGAAATAATTTTTAAATAAAATGTATTTTATATTAAATTTGAGACCTATGCCCCGAATAGTACTATTTCTTGTTTGCAATTCTCTAAGATTTTCAGTATAAAAATCATATTTCTTTTCATTTGCTTCTTCTTTCCAATGTGATTGCTTTGTTCTTGTTTTCTTGTACTATAAAAGACTTCTACATATTGATAATTGGAGTTAAAGAGACATGGTTGTTTCCAAATTTAGGAGATTATTTTCAATAGTTTATCACTAAGTAAAATATTACATGTAGATTTTTGTAGCTGACTTTACTCAGAATGAAAGAAATCTTTTATATTCATATTTGTCAGAGAATTTTCATGATGAATGGATGTATATATTTGTTCAAATTCTTTTCTTCATCTATTGAGATAATCTGGTGTGTCTTCTACCTAATTCTGATAGCAGTTAATTGAATGGATTTAAAATCTAAAACCTGATAAATCTCATTTAGAGTGTATTGTCTTTTTAAATGTGTTGTTGGATTAAATTTACTGTTTTATTACACAGAAATCATATTTGAAAGTTTGTAATTCTCAGTTTGTTGAATTTATATCAAAGTTCATAAAACTTTCTTTTAAGATATTTGCTTTTTATTGTATATATTGAAAAAATTTGTTTACATACTATATATTTTGAGCTTTTTTTTCTCCTTCCCCAACGCCTCCCAGATCCTCCCTGCCTTTCTACCTACCCAAATTTATGTTCTTTCTCTGTCTCTTTTGTCTCCTCTTTTAAGGAAGAAAAAAACACATAAAAATGAGGATCAAAAGAAACAAGCCAAAGACCAATAAAGCAAAATATGCCAAGAACAAAGCAAAATAAAACAAAAGATAAGGGTGTCCTAAAAAAACACCAATGAGTTCTGTTTGTGGTGGGCAACTACTCCTGGAGCATGAAGTCTGCCCCGCAGTGTGGGTGAGATTCCCAGTGATATCTACTGCAAGAAGATTCTATGATACACATTGAATGAAACACTGATCTAAGGGTATATATCATCAGGAATCAATTTATTGCTGTTTTACTTTAGCAGAATAACATCACTATGTTTTCCATGGCCTAGCTATCTACTTTCAAGTTCTTGGCAACTTTGACAGTGTAAGGTTCTATCTCATGGAGTAGGTCTTAAATCCAATCAGGCAGTGGTTAGTTATTCCCTTAACATGTGTGCCATGTTTGCACCAACATGTCTTGCAGTCAGGTCATGGTTGTAGTTGCAAGTTTTATTATTGGGAGTTATTGATGATTGTCTTTCACCTCCAGGAGCACGCAAAGTATCTTTAAAGTTTTGTCATTGATTGTTTGTTTTGTTCTGTTTTTATCTTCATCATCCTAGAAGTTTTATACTTTGTGTAGTTAAATATTCAAGTTTGGATTTTTTTCTATTTAACTAGATTTTCCCCCATAGCTTGCCATTTTGGTTCTTCTATTTTCAACTCAGATTACTTTGCAGGTTTATCTTTTTAGATAGGAAACAGTCATCATTGATTTTGAATTTCCCTCATTTCAAATATAAGCACTTAAAAGTTTTTTCTTTAACTATTTTTGGATGCATCTTACAAATTTTCACAGGATGAATTTTGATTTTTCATTCACTTTTTAATATTTTATAACCTCCCATAATTCTTTGATCAAAATTTTCACAAATGCATCTTTTAACTTTTTAATACTAGAGAATTTGGGGATATCATGTTGATTCCAATTTAATTCATCTATGAAGAAACAGTATAGAATTTCAGTCTTTTGAAAGAAACTTAAGCTTCATCTTAAGGTTTAGTATGTGATGCATCCTGTTGAAGATATCACACAACATTCAAAGAAATATATTCGGTATTTTCAGGGTATAATTGTCTACAATTTAATTTAATTTAATTTTTAAAATAGAAAATAATCTATCTCCATTTTACATACCAATCTCAGTTCCCACTCCCTCCTCTCCTCCCATACCTTCCACCTTTGTCCCTACCCACCCCCATCCACTCCCATGAGAGGGTAAGGCCCATTGCTCCAAGAAAGGACCAAGGCCCTTCCCACTGTATCTAGGCTGAGCAAAGTATCCATCCAAAGAGAATGGGTTCCAAAAAGCCAGTACAAGCAGCATGGATAAATCCTGGTGCCACTGCCAGTGGCCCTGCAGTTTGCTCCAGCCACATAACTGTCAGCCACATTCAAAGGGTCTAACTTGGTCCTGTGCTGGTTTCTTTCCTGTCTGACCGGAGTTGGTGAGCTCTCATTAGCACAGGTAAGTTGTTTCAGTGGGTGTCCTCATCATGGTTTTGATTTCTTTGCTCATATTTTCACTCCTCCCATTCTTCTACTGGACTTTGGGAGCTCAGTCCAGTGCTCCACTGTGGGTCTCTGCCTCTGTCTCCATCTGCTGCTGAATGAAGGTTCTATGGTGACATTTAAGATAGTCATCAATCTAACTACAGGGCAAGGCTAGTTCGGGCACCTTCTTCACTATTGCTTAGCTGAGGTCATCCTTGTGGATTCCTGGGAATTTCTCTAGTGCCAGGTTTCTTCCTAGCCCCATAATGGCTCCCTCAATCAAGATATCTCTTTCCTTGTTCTCTGTCTCTCTTTCCCCTATCTTGACTCTCCCATTCCCTCAGGTTCTACTTCCCCTCCTCTTCTGTCCTCCTCTTCCCCTTTTGCTCTCCCTTCTCCTCCCACCCCCATGTTCCCAATTTTGTCAGGAGATCTTGTCTATTTCCCCTTTCCAGGTAGGTCTATATATGTTTCTTTTAGGGGTCACCTTGTTACTTAGCTTCTCTAGGGTCGTGGACCCTAGGCTCCACTAGTTTCCACTTATGAGTGAGGACATACCATTTTCATCTTTCTGGGTCTAGGTTACCTTACTCAGAATGATTTTTTTCCATCCATCTGCATGCAAATTTCAAGATATATATTTTTTAACCATTGGGTAGTACTCCATTGTGAAAATGTACCACATTTGCTTTATCCATTCTTTGGTTGAGGGGCATCTAGGTTGTGTTCAAGTTCTGTCTATTACAAATAATGCTGCTATGAACATAGTCGAACAAAATCAGGAACAAGTCCACTATCTCCATATCTATTCAACATAATTCTTGTATACAAATTCATTAAATCAAGTTGTTGATAATTTTGTCCAAATCTCAATGCCATCTGAGTTTTGCCTACTTTTGTATTTGTTTCTGAGAAAAGAGAATTTAAATATTAATGTATAATTATGGATATGTCTTTTTGTCTTAATTTTGCCAGGTTTAATATCAGGCAATGAGAAATTGTTTTTTATTAGCTGGGTGATGGTGGCACACACATGCCTTTAATTCTAGCACTCAGGAGGCAGAGGCAGGTGAATCTAAGTGAATTCGATGCCAGCCTGGTCTACAAAGTGAGTTCCAGAACAGCCAGAGCTGCTACACCGAGAAACTCTGACTCAAAAATACAAAAAAGTGCTTTTTATTGAAGACTGTATGTCACGTCCTATTGATAAGTTGATCTTATCATTCTGAAATGAACTCCATTATTTTGGCTGACCATCCATTTATAAGACTACTCTGTCTGATATTAGCCACACTAGCTTTCTGATTCTTATTCTTTGTACAGCACACCTTTTCTGTCTCTCTTCTAGCCTTGGCAAACAAACATGACTTCATATATTACCCAACATCCCACACAAGGCAAAATCAGCCCTTGGATATTCGCTACAATATACTCACAATCATACTTAATGTGGTTACTTTTCACAATAAACTCATAATAATCTTGCATGCTTAGCTTATCACAATATACTTGTCAAGGACTGTGTAAACTTCCTCTGCCACCTTTCTTCACAGCTCCATTTTCTCTAGTATTCAGTCTCTAAAGCAGTAAGGAGCATCAATTTCTGCTTCTGCTTGAGCTCCACCTTCGAGCGTAAATATAATATTCATAAGTAAAACACTTTACCTTGTATGCTTTCTTCTTTTCAGATTATAGCACTGTACTCTCTATTGCCTGAAAATAGTTGCTCTACATATTTTCTCCAATCATGTTTTATTAACAATACAGTAAGTCAAGAGTTAGTTATGCTGTAGTGGCTTGAAGTGAAAGTTTCATACATTTACCGTTTAATTAAAACTGAAAACGTACTGTTTATCTTTTGATATCAGAAACTTAATTGCAGTCATCATGTGGTGTTTGTGTCTGTGCATGTGTATGCGTGCATGCACGCATGCTCACACACACACATGCATGCACACTCCTTGTATGTCTCATACCTTCAGTCTCTTCCTACAATCATCACTTATGTCTTAAAATTGTCAATGAGGTGCCCAGTGTGGTAACATGCACCTGTAATCCTGGCTTTGGGAAGCTGAGACAGCAGGATCACAAGTTTGAGGTCAGCCTGAGCTATAGAAAGTCTGTTGCAAAGTCCAAGCCTGGCTACGGTTCTTTTGGGCACTCTGAATGAATGCGAACATCAGATCATTGTGTATTGCCTTATGGGCTGGCTGCTCTTAGCTCCAGCAAAACCTTCTATTATCCTGTTCCTGGCTTCCATTTCCCCTGCCCACCTTCTCTGAACATGAGTATATGTTGCAAACACCCTGCCTTTTTGCATTGGCTGTGTTGCATTTGAAACCCTCCCATCCCCCTAGAAAGGTTCATTTTCCAAACAATTCTGGTCATTTCTAAGGAAGTCTATTTATGACTTCTTCCACTAGCTGTAGGTTGTAAAAAATCTTATCCTCAAGTAATAAACACTTTTATTGCATTCAATCCCCCTCTGAAGTGTATTGGAACCTTGACTCTGTAAAGACATTCATTCCTACACTTTTATCAAGTCCCCAAACTGCCTCCTCAATAGCTGGGCTGACCTGTCACAACATGTACTCTGAACCACTGTCCATGGGAAATGATAGAAAGGGCTGTTAATTCCTTTAAAAAAAAAACTTCCACTTCTATTTTTGCATTATCTTCTTTTGTGGAAATTAAAGAGCCTACAGCCCAGTGTCAGGGGTGCTTTTTTCTCAGGAAGAAAACAAAAGTGACCCCAGCCAAACAGTGAATGTCTCAGCAGTGTGAGCATAGCACGTTCAGTCATTCCCAAGTGTCTCTTTGTAGAAACAGCAGCTTTGCTATTACTGCCTCTTGGAATTTCTTGATCTAAATGCACTGCTGTGGGCAGAGAGGCAGCTAGCAAATCCCCCTCTGACTTTAATGCTTAGGAAGCTTCATGCAAGCCAAAACCCTGTGTTCTGCTTCAAGAACTCCAGGCTTCCCCAAAGGCACAGATAGATATACACCGAGCTTGGAAATGATCCTAGCCAGCATGTTTCCATTTGTGCTTCAGTATTTTTGTATATGAAATTTCTGTGAAAATCACAGTCCCTTTAACTAGCTTGCCTCTCCTTGAGGGCAGCAATTGAATTTATTCTTTAACAAGTGCCTGTCCTTCCCATCAGCCTGCCATGTCCCCAGTGTAAAGTTATATACCTGAGGCAGGGGGACTTCACAAATGCTGAGAGGAATAGTTTCTGTACAAGTCCTGTAGGTTTATATCAGAAAAGCAACACATCATTCAGATTGGATTTCTAGCCCCCCGAATTGTTTTCAAAGTGAAAACATGGCCGACAGAACTCTGTTCTTTAGTACATCAGTTTTTTCACTGCCATTCAATCAGCTAAAGCTTCTTCACAAATACAGAGCCAGAAGCAAAATCATATACAGAGTGATTATGTGACAGGAGAAACAAGCATTCACAGATACATGCAGGCTTTCACTAGTCCTATCTAGGTTTAAAATTTCAAATTCATGTTTTATTTGCCAAGTTTTCCTCAGAGTGGAAACAATGTCTGCATCATCTCTGTTTTCCTGTCCTCAGCATGAAGCACTGAATGACATAAGGAACATTATAGGCCTCAGATATCCATGCTCTTCTGTGAGGTAGATAGAGGACAGCATCCTCACCAGTCACCTGTTCCTGCTATCTGCTCTCAGAAGCCATGAACTAGAGGCAGCACATCAAGCGGAAGTGTAGACAATGGGATGCTTTTGAGATTATGTCTATGCGACTGGTTTCATATACACAACTGTTTCCTGAATCTAAGGATTCTAGGATTGAGACAGAATTTTAATTTAGAAATCTTTCATGGATCTGAACTTCTAAACTCGGAATGAAATTAACAGAATGGCTGGATGTATTTAAAAGGTAATCGTGGAGAAGTACTTCTCCAGGGTTTGTAGAGCTAAATTATGTTTTTAAATCCGATTCCAAGGTTCAGAGCTTCCAGCTACCTTTCTTTATCTGTTCTGTGAAGGGTGGCAAGATAATAGAATACAACCCACAACTACAATACATGATCATTGCAGTAGCATTGTGGGAAGTCATTCACATTTCTGGGCTGAAACAACTGGAAAATGCTGGAAAAAATAAGGTGTGCCTATAAAGCCTTGCTAGAGAAAAGAGTCATCTTAAATGTGTTTATGACTACACATTTTATTTCCCCATGCACGTGTGGCTGCAGTAAGGCAATTAGCAACTGTGCTCAAAAGATGGAAAATTAACACACTAAGACTTCACTAGAAATCAGGTTTTCTCAGTTGAACTAAGACAAAGGTTATTTTAACCTCCATGTCTATTTCTGAGGTGAAAAACATATAAAATTTGACAATTATTAAATCTACTGTGCAAATTGTGCAAATCCTACCTAGACAGGTTTTAGTGTATATATTTTGCGATTTTAGAATCTTTAATGGATACTTACAGTTTCTGGCTCTTGGGTGAAATAGCTCACCTCGCAGGGACATTAACTGAACATATTAATATTAGCCCATGTTATTTTAAAACATGTGGCTAATAACTCCTTATCGGGATATCTGATAGGTCTGTTTCCATATCCTGCCTTTCTCTTTTCATAAAATAAATTGCTATCTCTTGTCGTTTTTGGTTACAGTTTTCTAATGGAAGACTGCACACTGTGTTTGAAAACTGATCAAGATAATGTGAGTCTTTCAATGGTTATTTTCCTCCAGTAATGTTCCATGTTTGCTTCTCGCAGGGGAAGGCTGAGCTGTTGTGAGGTTTGGCTTCAGTCTTTGAAAAAAAGTCTTCCATTACCAGTTCACTCCTTTTACTCTGCAAGAGTTATACCTGAAACTCCTCAGACTGCCCTCAATTCTCGTTATTGGACTCTAGCCCATGAGATGCTTACTTTTTTATTTCTCAGCAGTGCCTTCAAATCAGTAAGTACCTTGGGAATTCTTGGTAATTTTCTTAACCTACCCAAGCCATGGTTTTGCTATATGTAGTATAAAAATGAAGATATTTTAAACAGACCCCTGTCTCTCAATCTGACTATCAGACTATTTGAAGCAATGGGCCCCAAAGAAATGGGAATTTCATGCTGGAAGAAGGAAAAGGCACCAGCCAGAGAGTAGCTTGGGAAAAGATTTCACACAGTTCTGACAACTCGTCATCTTACAGGGTGAGAGTGAAAGCCAGCTAACGATGGGTCAAGTGAGTGGGACCACACCTTGAATGGGACTTCTTAGACATGCCTTATTTAAAGTTCAATCTCACTTCAGGACTTTAAAGAAAGACTTTGGAGACTGCTGGACCTCCTTATCTCTCTCCCCAATGTGACCACATTGAACACATTCTTCTTTCTGCTTTCCTCTTTTAAGTTGGCTCTTTTAAATGGCGTATTGAGGATGAGTAGCAAGACTTGACTTGAGGCATGGGCTGTGATCCCCAAGGTCTATAACAGTAGGATGAGGTTAATCTATAGATCCGTAGAACACTTTGTGAACTTTCATAAAACAACTAATAAAATGTTTGGTAGTTAAAAGGACCGCCAAACACAACATTTTTCTCCCATCTTTTGCAAATCTATTTCTTCCTGTCAAAACATTCAAAGCAAAATAACAATGACTGCCATATGGCATTTGTTCTAGACGAGGTTTGAAGGAGAGGAAAGCATTATTCCAAGTGCCTTTTTACAACATTTGGAGCACAAATACCGTATGCCTATCATATATGTGGAATTCAGCAACACTGTTCATCTCTTTCCTCAAAATAACCCAGAATAAAGCACAAAAGCACACATTATTTAGAGGTAAAGTACCTAATTCAGAATGCAATATTTATGCACTAATTTGAATTTCATATGAGGGAACATCCAAGCATTTTGCTTACCCTTGGAAAATAAACTATGTAGCATATGCATAAATATTATTAAAGAGCAAAGGACATGCACGGGCTGAGGGACATTCATGATGGGTTCTTATCTTCCAAATGCTTAGCAAACACTGGGCACTAGTTGGCAGTGCCATGGATTCGATTACACCACAGGTAATAGCTCTCCTGCTTTCTTGTTTACTTCAAAAAGAGATACTTCTCAAACAAACAAACAATAAAACAGAACTTGAAATTGTGTGGGCATAGAGGTAAGGAGGATCTGGGAGGAATTGGGGGGAAGAATATAATTAAAATATATTAACTGTTTTAAAAGAGATACTTCTCCATTAGGTGTGGGCTTTATTGTTGTTTATTATTTATATATTTATAAATTTTATAAAGAAGAAAATCTACTTCGGGGTATTTTATTTATTCATTCATTTATTTTGGGTGGAATTAAGTGTGTGCTATCATGCCAAGTTCTCTCCTGTGTATACTAATGACCAAATGAGATACAGATGTAAATGTAATAACACATAGTGCTTCTCAAATATTGTCTACTATTTTCTAAGTTTTACCTTTGAGAGCTTGCTTTATCTTCCCAAGGACACTAAAGGATAAGTACTCATTTACGTAAAGGATGAAGAGATTGAGTCAAAATTTACACAGAGAATGGATGATGGTTTGGTATTTGAATCCAGGCAATGTAATTTCCAAGCACCAGAGTTTCTTATTCCATTTCCTGCTTGCACACTGTAACAGGCTTAAGAGTGAATATTAGTGACTGTTGCCATCAATCCAAGCAGCTTGTCACACTGCTGTTTTAGTACTTGCCCTTTGGTAAGTCAACCAACAGAGCACTTCTTGCTTTTTCTGTTCTAGTTGTTGAAGTTCTGTTTCATTTTGTAAATTATTAGCATCTAAATATAAACTGTAGTTAAAAATAACACATACCATTAATTCCAACGCTCTGGACACTGAGGTAGACAGATCCCTCTAGATTTGAGGTCAGCATAATCTATATAGTGAGTTCCAAGCCAGCCTAAGCTCATAGTGAGAACCTGTCTCAGAAACAAAACAAAACAACAAAATTTACTTCAGACATCTAATACCTAACCTGTTCCCTCTAAGTCATTTAAAAATGTTCCAGAACATTATTAACCTATCCTAGTGTCCTTTCTACCTGAAATGCTACCCTTGAAGATAAGCACCTCTCTAGTTGGAAATCTATCTGGCAATATCTACCAATATGGAGCCAACTCCACAACTTAGCAGTCCCACTCCCAAAAACATTGCCTGGCAGAAATGAATGTATATATTTATTAAATTAAGTGTATTAGAACATTCATGTCAGTGGTGCTTGCAATTAGAATAAATAACAAATGACCAGCAAGTGAACAGCAGTAAATTGTGTTTTACTGATACAAAAAAATAATATATAGCCATGAAAATAAACAAATCACAGCTTTGTGCACAAACACATAGTAGATGCATAGGAAAATCAAATAAGCATACTATTGAGTTAAAAATCCAGGCTCAGAAAAAGCAATAAAGTGTAATTCCTTTTGTATGAAATTTAAGACCCTGAAGAATAATAGTTACCCTGATTAGATTAGAGAGGGGCAGGTGAGAGTTTGAAAGAGTATATGAGCCGGGCCTCTGGCATGCTGGTGCTGTTATGTTTATATGGATGCTTGGTTATCTTGGTGTTCAGTGTGTGAGAGTTCACCAAGATGCAGAATTATTTATCCCTGTGCTTTCCTATGTTGTACTGCAAATAAAAATTCACAATAAATTAATCGCCCTCACTGTTTCTTCCTCCAAATATCAATCCATTGCAAGCTTCTTCAGATGTTCCCTTCTTTTACTGACTCTTCTTTTAAGTATCCACTCAAAGATAACTTGTAAGAAAGTTGATAAAAAACCATTTTTGCCAATTATCAGGACTTACTGAATTTACTCTCCCACAATGAAGCATATGCATCCCTTCCTTTCTATTGCCCCATGTGCAGGCTAGTTTTTCATCAACTTGATACAAGCTAGAATAATCTGAGAAAAGGGAATCTCAATTGAGAAAATGCAGCCATAACATCCAGTTGTAAGGCATTTTCTTAATTAGTGATTGATGGGGAGGACTCAGACCATTGTGGGTGGTGCTACTTCTCGCCTCTTGTCCTAAGTTCTTTAAGAAGACAGGCTGAACAAGACATGAGAAGCAAGACAATAAGCAGCACCTCTCCATGGTCTTTGTACCAGCTCCTGCCTCCAGGTCCCTACCCTGCTAGAATTCCTATCTTGACCTTCTTCAGTAATGAGCTATGATGTGGCAGCATAAGCTGAATAAACCCTTTCCTCCACAAGTTGCTTTGGTCATGCCATTTCATTACAGCAATAGAAACTCTAACTAAGACACCCATGTTAAGCAAAAAAAAAGGAAGAAAATCAAAATCCAAGCTAAAATACAGTACTTTCACATAGCAGCGACTTGAGGTTGGAAACAATACTTTTGGCCAGTTAAGCCTAAGGGGGCAGTCTTGAAGAATGAGTAACTTGGAAAATCTGCAGCAGCTCACAGCAAACAATGTGGGCATTTTAAAAGTTCCTTTAAAAATGTAATTCAGTTTACCAAGAAGAAAGTCATTGATCTTGGCCTGCTTCCACCGGTAGTAATGCTTCTCATATTGAAACCCGCAGTCACAGCATTTGTCATAACTGCCCCCAAACAGAAGTATGCTAAAGCCAGAAACCAGCTGGGCAAAATAGATTGAAATATGTTGATCTTTGAGTCATCCCTTCATATTAATTATTTAAGCAACTTAAATCATGAGAGTGTAGCCTGCTGAAGTTCTTGCCTTCCGATACTTTAGGCAATTATTATTTCTTTAACTTACCTGGCAAAGAAGTTTCATGTGGGATGGCAGCCAGCCTATCATTAGTTATCATTCATTTTTCTTTTCGATGAATTTTCTTGGGTACAGTGAGAACAAACATCTTTGACATTTCCCTGCTTATGCTCATTGAAAGCATTTGTCATTGTTTCCTTTAAACATACAGAACTTCTGAATCCATGTTGAGCTATCTGATTGCCAAAGAGAGAGTAACTGGATAATCCTGGAAGAAGGACTGACTGGCTAACCAAAGTGGGGTCTCTAGACCAATAGCACTGGCATTCTTTGGGAACCTGTTAGAAAAACAGACTCTTGGCCACTTCTCTCACCTACGGAATTATACTTAGCACCTTAACCAGGTTTTCATATGCCACCTTTGACTGTGCATGCTTGGGAAACACTGTTGCTAATAGGTATGAATTTCAAGAAAAGCTGAGTCTCCAAGAAGGGTCCAAAGTAGCTACTGGGACTAAGCTCAAGTTGGAGTCTGCTAGACATTTGCTGACTGGGAGGTGCATACATATTTTTGTTTCTGCAAGAACTACATACATTTGCAGCCCTTGCCTTGGTACCTGTTTCAATTACCAAGATAAACAACCCCCAGAAAATCCCATTTAACCACCTAGAATTGACCAATGAACAGGCTGTGACCTGCAATCAAATGGAAATATCAACCAGCCGGGACTAAGCACATCTGTCCTACATGTTTGCATTCTTTATTTCCACAGTAGATGCAGGCGTGTACCCAGGAAATAACTTTCTCAACACAAAATAGTCACCTATTCTTCTGATGACATCCACTTTCCTTTTGTATGAAAGGCTGCAACTTTTGTATGAAATAATGCCTTTTTTGAGCTAAATTCTTTTCTAGTGATTTTTTGTTGACACAGAAACACTGTCTTTTTTCTCTGAGCAGTAGACAAAATTTTTTTCCCATTTTGTATTAAATGCATTATGTTCTTTGTTACAGCATACAAAACAAATAGCACTTTAGAGACTGTGCCCTAACCCTCTTTAACCAGACAGAAAGCCCTATACCTCACAAGGTTTTAAGAAGAGGCATGCTATTCAAATTCTCCATGTAAGAACTAGGGGTAAGTCAGTGCTTGCCTAGCATGCTGTAAGCTCTAGGCCTTAGCTTCAGTCTCCAGTACCATAAAAAAAATCCTACATGTTTGGAAGCTTTACCCATGTTTCTGTAAAAAGGACAGAATTAATTGCTTACAGGAAAACCGAGAATGTTGGAAGTCATGGAAAAGAATAGTCACAACATCTACCCACAAGCCCAAGGTAGAAAATAAATAGATGTACAAATGCTTTTGATCAAGGGTCTGTCTTTGGAGTCCATCTACTTTGTAGGCAAGAAATGATTATAGTGATGAAGGAACTGGCACCATGGGAAAAACTAATTATCTTCCCAATTTACATATTCTAGCATCCATTCTCCCTTTCTTCTGCTTAGTGATGTTTCATATGTGGAGTTTAATCCAAGCATGTACTTGTCTCATGAGAGACTACATTTCCCATAATAGCCTGCAAATAACTGTGGTCATGACATTAAATTATCCAAATAGAATATTAGTAGAAGGATGTACACACATCCTTATCCACTGCTCAGAAAAACGCATTTGCTCTATTTCCTTCCAGAAATGCAGGTGTGGTACTGAGAAAAACACCTGGGATCAGATATTTTAGGGCAACAGCCATAATAGAAAACTGTAACAAAGAATCTACAAAGAAAAGACACAACAAGCTCATTTGTTATGAATAATTCCAGACTAGAGGAGAAGCCAGAGGTGCGAATACCTCAGAATGTAAGGTGATGCCAGGCAATGGATTGAAAATGTGTAGGAGGAAATGGGAAAAAAAATGTAGGACCCAGTCTACACCCAGTCTACAAACCCCATTAGCACTCACCCTCATGATAGTCCCAAACAAGAGATGAGAGGCTTATTGAAAGAGCCTCGCATAATGTAGGGCAGAGAAAAGAGGTGGGACTGAACTTTCCCAAGTTCCCCCTCTCTTTTTCTTCCCTTCTGGAACTCCAGCCTACAGGCTTCTAGTCTCCAACTCCCCCAGCCGCCCAGCTGAAAATGAGAAGATTCTTTTCCGAGGAAATGATCTCAAGAGATGGTTGTACAGATTCTCACATTTGAGAAATCTCCAGCAAAATGACTGGCCGTCACCCAATCACACCGTCTTTACGTAGCTTTTCTGTATTTATTCTTAAGTATGAATAAATAGCACAAGATAAAATAAAAACATTCTGGATTTGCCTCCATCATGACTATCAGAGTCTCTCTTGGTTAAGGTTTCTGTTGCTGTGAGAAAACACCATGATTATAAACAACTTGGGGAAAGAAAGGGTTTATTTGGTTTATACAACCTGAACAACTCTCTATTGAGAGAAGCCAAAGCAGGCACTCAAATTGGGCAGGAATCTGGAGGCAGGAGCTGATGCCATGGAAGAAAGCTACTTGTTCTGCACATATTGCTCAATCTGCTTCTTGTAGCACTGAAGGCCATCAGCCTAGGGGTGGAACGACCCACAGTGAACCTGGGCCTGCTCACATCAAGCACCAGTCAAGAAAATGCAGCACAGTCTTGCTCACAAGTCATTTTCTCAATTAAATTTCCTTCTTTCAAAATGACTCTAGATTGTGTCAAATTGACATACAAGTAGCCAATATACAGTCTAATCAAGCACACCAAAAAGGAATAAAAAATCTAAATAAAAATTTAAACTAAAGCAATAATAAGAAAAATGACGGGAGAGGGTAAGATAAAAGCCTGCATCTATAAATCAATATTAGAGTGTTACAACAAAGGAATAACCAGAAAACACTTAATAGCTTTTGCAGATTGAATGTGATAACTAAAAGCACCTCAAAACTCAATGAATGGGTTCAAATATAACTATGAGAAAATATCTCAAAAAGGTAAACTGAAGGATATAGAGCACAGGAGGAGGGAGATAAAGGTAGATAGTTAGCTTGGGGTATAAAACATTTGGCTCATAAGAATTTCTAAGTCTGACTTAGGTAAGAAAATTATAAAGAGGAATAACAGGACAGGACATTCCAGCAGAATTAAGAAAATGAGTTTCCAGAAGGCGAGAGCTCAAGAAATGCTAGTACAATATAGAACACACACACTAAACATCAACGAGATTTTTTTTTCAGTGCTACACTAACCAAGACAGTTCTAAAAGCCCTGAAAACCTCCAAGAGAAAAATATTGCCAAGAACCAGGAAGTCAACTTACAATCAAGACTCCTAAAAGTTACAATGGTAACTAGACCAATGCCCACATTTTGGTGGAAAATTATTTTGACCCTGAAATTTTTGTACTATTCAAATTAACATTCATGATTAAGAGGGGAAATTTTTCAAGCATGAAAGAACTCTAAAATGTCCTTCTTGGAAGGTACTCAAGGCATGTCTCACAAAGACAAGAGAACACACACACAAAGTGAAAGACATATTATGCAAGTACTAGAGAATGCCACACAGAGAGCAGAGTAGTCCCTTAGTAAGAGAGACAAATGTGATAGAAGGGCTATTTAGGGAACCTAAACAAGCAATGCAGATTGAATGCGTATAACTGGAGACTCTAGCACAGCAGAGGGGACATGGAATTGATTAGTTACTGATGTATTTGTTAGACGGTAGTGGGAAGTATCTACAGCTTTGTGAGTTAGTGTAGAAAGAAGTCATGACTGCTTCCCAGAAAGCGAAGTATAAAAACGTAAAGAGCCATTACTTGCCCAAAAAATTAGAACAAAAAGAATTGGAGCTATTACACTTTCCATGTCCTAGCTGGGAACAATATCACACAGTTACTACATTAGTGACTTTTATCATCCCAACGGCAACATACTTGAAGGAAGCAACTTCTGGGAAGAAAGATTTATTCTGGCTCACGTCCATCAAGGCAGGGAAGGCAAAGTGGAATGACACCATCTGTGTCAGTGGGAGCAGGTGGCAATGGCTTCACATGGTTGCAGGCCGGGAGGAAGGGAAGGTACTGCCAGAACCAAAGCAGGCACAGCTGAGAAAGGCCCATGCCCACTTTGGAGAGTCGGGCCCACTTTGCAAAGGCTCTTCAGAACAGCAGCTTAAGCTGAGCATCAATTACAACCTTCCTAATGCTGTGACCTTTTAATAGAGTTCCACGTGTTGTGGTGACCCCCAACCATAAGATTATTTTTGTTGCTCCTTCATAACTGCAATTTTGCTACTGTTATGAACCACACTGTACATATCTGAGTATTCCAAGGGTCTTAGGCTTATTTCAGGTTTAGGTCAGCATTCTAACCCTGATCCTCAAAGGCGCATGGTTACAAAGTGTACTCAGTCCAACTTTAAGACTCCCCATAGACTCAACACTGTCCAAAAACTCAGTCTCTACTGAAAGTCAAGGAAAAATTTTGATTTCTATCCTCCTTCCATCTGTGTCTTTCTGTCTATCATGCTATGAATGAAATCATTTCTTTTAAAGGCACTGGAAAGTGATCACTATATCTGTGATGTGGCAGTACCTCTGAGATCACATCACAGTATTCCACTTATGTGAGAACGGGGTCTAGCCAGCTTTCCCTATGTCCATCTGGTAGCGTCACAACTGGAATTTCCAAACAGGGTCAGCATTCTTGAGCAAACTGATATGACAAGATGCTTAAGAGATGAAAATCAAATACAAGGACATTTTAACAGTCATGGTCTTGAAAGTAAAATGAGGATGAGAAGTCCTAGATAAAGAAGCATTAGCTATGCACTTGGGTCTTGGTGTCCTAATCATTCAGCAATCTCATATTCCTAGCCAAGAATCATCATCAGTTTCATCTGACACAAAGGCAGTGTACCCCCAGGCAGTGCCAAGGAGATGAGGCAGAATGGCACATATCCAGTGCAGAGCCACACAGGGCCAGCAGTTGCCTGGGCAGAAGGAAAGCCAGGCTGAAAAGAGCCCTTCAGTTTTGATTACTCATTATCCTGACTTAGTGGCTCCTCAGCAGTCTTCGTGACAGCCAGGAGCAGTGACCAGTGGAGCATTCAGTCAACAAATGTTATCATCACTGCAATACTAATCATGCTATCATCCATCATAACAGTGTTTGTGCTGACAGGAGGCTCAGAAGGCTAGGGGTTTCCATTTGAGAAAAAGCAAAGGGGAAGCAGAGTTCTAAACAGTCCAGGTATGTCAGAAGGAGGTGGGAAGGAAGAGAGCCCACTAAATCAAGAGTGGATGAAAGAGAAACAGAAGAGATGCGCCACGGCTTCGGTAGCGACCGCCTCTGCTTTGCTGCCTGAGCGGCGGCGCCAGCACCTTCCTCAGGAGCTCGCAGCAGCCGGCTGACCCCTGCTCCACGGCAACCATGTGCGACCGGAAGGCGGTGATCAAAAATGCAGACATGTCGGAAGAGATGCAACAGGACTCGGTGGAGTGCGCTACTCAGGCTTTGGAGAAGTACAACATAGAAAAGGATATTGCGGCCCATATCAAGAAGGAATTTGACAAGAAGTACAACCCCACCTGGCACTGCATTGTGGGGCGGAACT
>LOJH01004934.1:1544-18666 GCA_001685095.1 Ellobius talpinus
TGGTGCCCTCTTCTGGCCTGCAGACATACACACAGAGAGAATATTGTATACATATTAAATAAATAAATAAAAAATATATACAATAAGTATAATAACTATATACAATATATATAGGCAGTAAGTATTTCAACAATGTCTAATCCATTTACATTTGACAAATTCAGAGAAAATACTTCATTATCTATCCTGTCTTGGTGAGTTCAAAGTCTCATACCTAATTTATTTTCTATCATAACTTCCATTACCATTCAAAACTATCTTTTGATATCTCTCAACCTTATATACTTTGTACTTCCTTAGTGAATTTCTTTTCTGAGTCTCATAAACAAAGAAAACTATAATTATAACTATTTAGTATTCAACTACCTCAGAGACCTGAGAAGGAAATAATATTAACTGAGTAAGCAGGAAATGCAAGCATGCAACTTCCAAAAAATGTGAGAAATGACAGAAATAACTGGCTGTCTGGACAGTCAACCAAAGTTCCTCTGCAATGTTGGGGCATCCATCTTCAGCCTAAAAACCTAGAATATTCAACAGACTTTTCTATGAAACAGAATATTCTGAAGGACTGTCCATCCATGTCTTGGCAAAGTTTGGCAGCTACTCTATTTTGTGTCCTGCTTGTCCATTTAGGCAGCATACTGTTAGCAATTGAGGCAAGGGTGTTTTCTTACCAAGTAGCTTAGTTTTGCCACAAAGAAAGTAAACTCCTTATGGACTTTCTTTAATGCTCATTATCTTCTCTGAAGTAGATTGGTGTTGTCAAGAGTAGACTTGTCTCATCGTCCTAAAAAAAAAGAACCTATGTTGTTAAAACATCTTAAATGCCATATTCTGTAGATCTCTGAGGTGTTTGAAGACAACATGTCTATCTTAAATATAATTCTGTTTGATCTTTTAAACATACCTAATATCACTACAAGACTAATTGTAATAGGTGATTAATTACTAACCTACATTTCCTTATTATCCTAAACAGTAATAATAACTTTTAAGAACTAGAATTTTGCATTACATTGTTAAATAAGCTGTATAGGTACAATACCTTGAATAAGATTAAAAACATATATATAGTATGTTTTCACAAAATTAATCTCAAATTTGTATCAATATACAAAATTTGTATACACTATATGAAAGTTCAATCCAATGTGAAATATTTAAAACTAGGAGTTGCTTTTTAAAAATAAATTCAATAATCTACATTTTTATCTTATATCTATTTCCTTTTTTCTTTTCAGAGTAGATTCAATGATCTGCCCTTTTATCCTGTCATATCTGTATCCCTATTTTTTTCAAAACAAGAACTATGAATCTAATTTCCTTTGTTCAACTTTCCTCCTGACCATAACCAATAACAACTTGTAACCAACCCCCTATAAACAATGACAAATATCCATAACCCATTGAATGACCAAAAACCACTTACCCCACCTCTTGGGAATGTTGGCATCATATTCTTAAATTTACTTCCTGCTCTCTTGGGGTGATGGTATCTTTAGAGGAATCTGAAAAGAAAAATTTGGGTTAATTGTCAAGTCCTGGGAGTGGTAGCTGTATCATTTGTTGTCCAGTCTCTGCCTAATGGAAAGTGCAGAGCTTGTCTCAGGTCCTAGCTAGAGTAATCTGTGAGGCTGGGTCATCTCTGTTAGCTGTGTTGAAACTGTTCTGAGCAGTTTGTAGTTCAAAGCCAATTTTTTAAGTGGTGTTTTTCAGCTTAGGTGTTTTTATAGTCCTGGTGGAATCATCATTTTGGGGCCCCATCCTCTTTTCAGAGACTTCAAAGGTTGCTGTGAGGCATGCTCATGGTTCACTGCAGAAAACTGATAGAGACTCAAACCCGAAATCATGTACAGAAAGCTAAATGAAACCTTTTTCTAGAATTAGTTGATACTCTATATGACAAAATTAATATGACAAAAATTAATATATATATATATATAAATCTCATAAATTTTGAGGTGATATTTATACCTTAAGAAAAGCTGTTAAAGAGTCATAAAACCAAAGGATTATAAGATTAGTGACAATAAAATAGTCCTTAAATATTTGTTTTTCTTCTGTGCCATATCAGGTGACTCTTCTGACATGAGACAGAGATTTTTTTATTTTATTTTAATAAGCATGCTTGGATTTAGAGAAAGAGGGAGCCACACTCCAACTCAAAAGCTAGCTTTAATTTTTAATTGGACTAGGACTACGAAAAAGACCATTTGCATTGTATGTCTGTAGAGAATAGTAGAAACAAACATTTGAGAAGATTTATGAAATTTTCTCCTGTTGGAAATGTAATGTGTCAATAGGCCAATTTCATCTTTCTCTTGGGACATTCTTTTCTGAATAATTTGTCCTTTTTCTTCAAATGTCCCTTTTTCACAGTGGTCTTCAGATTCCTTAACTGGATGCCTTTATTCTCCTGAGAAGACAGAAACAAAACCCTCCCCCAACTGTAATTTTGGGGAGATTCTCTTTTGGCAAGTTATATCTGATCAAATGAAAAGCTTTAGTTAGTTTTATAGGTTAGTTTAGATTAAACAGTCATGCTGTTTAATCTGCCATCATCTCTTCTAATTAAGAGGTCTCTTGTTCAAATAGAATCTTTATCAATTTTGATTGTATCAATAGCTTTTCTTCTTCTGTGGAAACAGAAACAAAACCCCCTTTCCAGTATAACACATGTCCTGATTTCCATTCTGTGGTCGGTACATTTTTAAAGTATACCAGCTGATTTAATTCCATAATTTTCTTTACTATCCATGTCTCCACAGCTGTTATTTCTTTCTCATTAGCATTTAGAAAATTCAAAGTTAATAAATCATTATGCAATCTATTTCTGGGGTATTTATCATTCCTTTCTGTTTATTTAATTTTTCCTTTAAAGTTTGATTTGATCTTTCTATAACTGTCTGCTCTGTAGGATTATGTGGTATACCTATAATATGCTTTATATTAATAAGCAAAAAAATGTTTCATTTTCTTCAAGACATATTCTGGAGCATTGTCTGTCTTTATTAGTACAGGTATATCCATGATGACCATAACTTCTAGCAAATGTGTGATTACAAAATCAGCCTTTCTAAACTCAAAACAGTTGCCCATCGGAAACCTGAATAGGTATCAATGGTGTGGTGTACATATTTTAGTTTTTCAAATTCTACAAAATGAAACACATTCATCTGCCAGATTTTATTCCTGCAAGTACCCTTTGGGTTACTTCCTGTGGGTAGTGGTATTTGGTTGTATGAAGAACAAGTAGGACAAAGGAAATTATAAGGAATTTAATTTCCTTGGCTTGTTGCCACGTGATGGAAAAGTCATTTTTTTAAACCTTTACTATTAATATGGTGTTTTTTTATGAAATTCTGAGGCCTTCATCACATTTCCAACTAATAATTGATTTCTGCATTACCTTGTGGTAGAGGACCTGGCAAACCCCTATGGGATCAGATGTGTATTATGTATATGGGATGATTCTTATTCCTGATTGCATCTTGTAACTGAATAAATAATAGTCAATTCTGTATCATCTTGAAAGATGGAGGCACCAGTCTAGGTTGGATTAACCTTCTGCCTTCCATCCCAGATTTGTTCTGGAATCTATCTGAATAGAAGCTGTCCACAAAAGATGGCTGTTATGAAACTTATTGCATTGTTCTATGTGGGATATATGTGCAGCTCGTTGCAGGTAAGGGTCCAAGCCTTCAAGGTGCATTGCTAAGGGAGGATGTGTGTACATGCCTGCAAGAGCAGTAGGCTGCCAAGTGTATTGTAGAATAGGGATGTACGAACCAAAAGTTCAAGACCAGTCAGGTCTACACAGCACACTTCTGTCTCAAAAAACAACAACCCAAAAGAAATAAGAACAGAAGTTCAAAATAGACATAAGGGACAAGAAGAGAAATAGTCAATATTTGTTGTAAAAGAACTCACTATCTCTGAATATTTTTAGTCAAGTAATAGTAAGTACTAACTATCTACAAAATGCATATGTTACAATCTTTGAATAAAAGAATAGACCATATTTAGCCAGTTTTAAGTATAAAATCTTTCTGAAAAGGTAAACTTCTATTAGGCAAAACCTGTTTTAGACCAAAGACACTTTTAAAGGCATACAAAAAAATATTTTAATTTCTCTTGAACTTGGAAGTAAAACATGAATTTTTAGGCCAAGGAAAAATGTCTTACCTTATAATATTAGTATCTTTATCTGCAGTAGTAAAATATAATTTTTTTTCTTAAGGGCTTATGAAGCTGAAGTGCATGGAGCCCACAGAAATCTCAATGCACACAAGTTCTCAAAGTCCATGTTCATCCCAGGTAGTTAGAAAAACTTGTGGACCTTTCTATTATGACCAATATTTGCATACAGCCGCTTACATGAGTGGGAGGGAGATATTAGGGAAATTATAAATGCACCTCTTGAGTGAAACCAGCCCTATAAATAAACAGAATTTGACAGTTCCTACACATGTGATTTGGGGGAACACTGTACATGCACAAAATATCATTTATTTGACTAATCCCTAGGAACATAAAACTTTAATATTAAAGATTTGTTTCACCTCTATTGCCATCTTTTTTAGCATTTAAAATGAACATTTGATGTAAGTGTATCAACCAATGGATTTTATTATGGGTTGTGTGAGGGTATATGCACATGCATGTGTGTGTGTATGTGTTTATACTTTGTTTTTATCCATCCCCCTTCTCTATGCACACAGATTACAGAGTGGCAAGGAAACTTCAATCAGAATCAAAGCAGTAGTACAGTTCCAATGCTTGGCCAAAGAGCAGAGGCCAACTGATTGAAAGAGCATTCAGGGGCTGAGTCATTGTTTGGGGCTTTGTTTTGTGAGCTCTCAGAGGAGGCTGAGCTTGGATGTGGGGGAACAGGGGCTTGGGAATATGGTTTTCTGCTTCCACTGACAGGTTTGATGATGTAAGGTGTTTTTCCTCTAAGTGTTCTTTCCCATAATGCATCTGCACCACACTAGACACTTTGCTTCTTTCTCAAGTTCCCAAAAAGACTGCCTGGAAGTGCTGGATAGACCAATGTGAACTTACACTTGGAGTAATTTTCCTGCCTCTGGCTCACCAGTGCCGACATTACAGGCATGTGCCTCCAAACCTGGGCCTGGAAACACCAATTTTGATTGCTGTCTCTCACCCTTGGAAAGATCTGGATCATTCCGATTTGTGAAAAGCCAGCAAATCCTACTGTGGGCAACCCAAGGAACTACTGAGGTTAACCAAGAAGTCTATTTAGAATAGATTTTATCTTAGAATATAATTGTTTCTACACCAGTGCATGCACGTGTGTGTGTGTGTGTTTTCTTGCCAAAATGGCCACAGGTGACTTCCAGTTATACCCTACTTCCTAAATATTAAGCCAACTTAAGACCCCCATTTTGATATCTAGGGCATAACTCCACAAGACAGTTCAAACAGCTATTCCCAAATGCACTCCGTGTCTATATATCTCCCATCAGTCATCAGATGTTCGGGAGTGCTGCAGTGTGGGTGTAAGAGAGAACTACACGTACCCAGTGTTCTTCCAATTCCCTAACACCTGTCCAACCCTGATACGAACATGTTAAATCTCAGCCTGAAGCAAGCTTTCATGGTTATATAATAAAAGCCCTTTTAAAAGAGTTGATAATTGAGACACCAACACCATTTTAATTAGGGTGGCACAACTCGTCACTGATTATACCTGTGGGAAATACTGGGGGCACAACTGTCACATGGGCTGTAATTACACTGAAGGCTTCTGGCCACTGGTGACATGACAGACGTGAGGATGAGGCCTCTGCTGCTCTGCTCATGATGTCATCCTAACACTGCTAAATGCGTGGATGGCTCTGGGCGCTCTTACTCATCCCAGACGATCCAGTTCCTGTTTTCCTCTCTTACAAAGGACAAGCAGAGGAAGGGACCAGAGAGGAAACTCCATAAACAAAGTGGGGATGAATGTGTTTCCCTCCCACAAGAAGTTACAAAAAGTATTTTCACTGAGCCTTTCAAACTTCATTTGAATACCTCTGATCACTTCTAACAGAGAATCTAAGATGAAATTTGATCCTGCCATAAACGACTCTCAGAACTTTTGACTAGCCTACCTGAACTACCCTGCAATTTCTGAAGCTAATTTAAAAGAATTAGAGTCAGGATTAAAGGCAATGCACCAAAATTGTTCATACTTCATACTTCAACCCAGCCAAACCAACTTAACAATTATATGTAATATGTAGAGAAAAGCTGTACACTTCTATAAGCACACATATTGGAGAGAGAGAGAGAGAGAGAAAGAGAGAGAAAGAGCTCAATTAAATAACCTAATGATATACCCCAAGGGTTTAGAAAAGCAAGAAGAAACCAAATCCAAATGACTGCAAGAAATAGCAAACAAAAAATTATTCTAATCAATAAGTAGACTAATGCACTAAATAGACAGTTCTCAAAAGAAAAAAACAAGAGGCCAATAAATATTTTTTAAAGTGTCTAATATCCTTAGACATCAGGGATATACAAATTAGAATTCCTTTGAGAGACCATCTTGCCCGAATCAGAATGGTTAACATCAAGAAAATAATTACATGCAAGGATATGGAGAAATAAAACCAATTAGTCCTTGCCATTGAGAGTATAAACCAGTTTAGCTGCTATGGTACTCAGTATAGAGATTCCTCAAAAACCTAAAAATAGAACTACCTATGATCCAGCTCTATAACTCTTGGGAATATAATTAGAGGAGTCTAAGTCTTACTACAGAAATGCTTGTATATTCCTGTTTATGCCTGCACTTGGCACAATAGCTAAAAAGGAGCCTAGGCCACCAAGAGTTGAACAGATAAAGAAAATGTGGTATATATTCACTGTGGAATTTTATTCAACCAAAAGAAGAAAGAAAAACAAAATCATGACGTGCAAAAAAATATGGAACTGGAAAGTCTTTTGTTAAAGAAAGACTTAGAAGTGAAAATACCACATTTTTTACTCATGTGTAGTTCCTAGATTTTTATTTTTATATATGGGGATGCTGTGGGCTAATGCTCTTGAACACTGTAAAGATTTGTCACTCCTATTGGTTTAATAAAATACTGATTAGCCAGTAGCCAGGCAAGGCAAGAAGTATAGGTGGAGCAAGCAGACTAGGAGAATTCTGGGAAGAGGCAGGGATGCAGTTGCCAGCCAGACACAGAAGAAGCAAGATGAGAAGGCCTTACTGAAAAAAGGTACCAAGTCACGTGGCTAAACATAGATAAGAATTATGGGTTAATTTAAGTTGTAAGAGGTAGTTAATAATAAGCCTGAACAATAGGCCAAGCAGTTTATAATTAATATAAGCCTCTGTGTGTTTCTTTGGGACTGAATGGCTGTAGGACTGGGCAGGACAGAAACTTCTCTATCTGCATGGGGGAGGGGACATGGACCATGAATCTAGAAAGGAAACCAGGAGAGGGGAAAAGAGACCTGGGGGCAGAAAGAAAGAAAAGGAAGGAAATGAAATTCATATGACATGGAAACTTAAGGGGAGCTACTGGAGAGAGGAAGGGGGAAGTAGTGAGGGGGAAGAGAGTAAGAGAGGGAGGCAGGAAGGGTATCTTGGGGAAACTTGAGGGCCAATAGGGGAATGAAAAGAAGATTAGATATGAAGTTAGGGGAGGAAGGCCGAAGTGGTATAGCAGACTTTCTTGAGCCGCCAGCCCCCAAGTCATGATGCAAAGACTTATTACTAGTTGTGAATGCTTGGCCGTAGCTTTGGCTTGTTTCTAGCTATCTTCTTTTCTTTTTTTAAGTTAAATTAACCCATTTCTATCAATCTATGTGCTGACCTGAGGCTCACTTACCTCATCTATGGACTGTCCATCCTGCTTTCCTGCTTCCTCCCTGTCTGTCTGGGCCCTGGCTGGCTCCCCTTTTCTCTCTGCCCACCAATGCTATAAGAATTCCTACAGCCAGTAGCCTTTAAGTTACCTGTCACTTGGGTGTGGCCTATTATACTATAAATGCCAATGTAAAACATGCCTCCAGCCTCTCTTCCAGCTGTGAGATTCAGTTGCTGTTCCCATTTGAGCAGATGACAGTGATCTGTGAGTCTACCCCTGAATAAATAACCCTTTTTATACTCAATTCTGAGCTAGTGTGGGATTTCTTTTTAGCGTCTGTCTTCACACCAACCCTGCCTATCCTTCCTTTGCCTAGCTATTGGCCATTCAGTTTTTTATTAGACCAATCAGGTACCTTAGGCAGGCAAGGTGAAATAGCAACACATCTTTACATAGTTAAACAAATGCATCATAAACAAAAGTAACACATCTTTACATTATTAAACAATTATTCTGCAACATAAACAAATGCAACACATATTTACATAGTTAAACAAATATTCTACTCCACAACAAAGTGGGTTTGAAAATACCATAATGAAACCCATTATTTTGTATATCAATTTTGATAGCATGAATAACACATGTTACACTCTAACATATGAACACAGAAAAAGAAGCAGCAATGATGTCTGTGACCTTGAAAAGTCCCACAGGGAGAACCCTGCAATGCCACCTGTCTGCAGGAGTAGATTTGTTCCTACAGCTTCCCACCTGATTCATGGACATCTTGGTGGAGGTGGCATTCACGGACCCAAACCCTGGCTTGCATGCCAGTCTCTTAGAGCTTTCCTAGAGGACTGCCAGGTGGCATTCAGGTTCCTAAAATGGGCATCAATATTGTATAGAGATATCAATATCTATACAATATTATATAGAGTCTCTATACATCAAGATTGTATACAGACATCATACAAAGACAAGGAAGTCAACCTTGCCCTTAACTACCTATTGTCCAGCAACAAGGGCTGGTATGTCCAGCACTCTGGCTGAGTACCAGGCTCCTGTCTCCACCACAGTTCTAAAGGGTGCTAAGTCTTCTATGAGGGTCTTCATGGTAAGGGTGAGGAAAGTCCCACTTAATGAGTTATAGTCACTTGTTAAAAGAACAGAGAAGCAGAATGTCAATTCTGTCCAATGGCAGAGTCCATGCTTCCCTTTATTAAACCACTGCATCTGCAAAATAATAAATGACATACTAAAGCATAGTGTGAAAGCTGTTATTGCAGTATCTTCAGGGCTGTCGGCACACGGAGGAAAAGAGAGAGAAGCTGATTCTTAGAGTGTAGACCAGAAGCCTACACTACACACTAGTAATGACTCCTTCAGGTGTACTCTGGCCCAGAGGGCTTGTGGTAAGGGTTTCCTGAAAAAACTCCTGTGAGATGGTCCCTTTTAGTAGCAGGTATGAAAATGCAAGCCTCCCTGGCCAGTACCATCATGTGTTCTATTGTTGTGGGAGTCCACCTGTACACGGGCTCTATGTCTTCCTTAACTGCTGCAAAAGCTCCTAGGACTATCCCTTGCCTTGCCCAAATGACATTTCTAAGCACAGGGCAATGCCCTACCTGTTGGCGACACCTCTCTGTGGTTCCCCTTAGCCTGTCGCCATTTGCCTCTCTCTACCTCCTGACGTGTACCAAATTGCAAAGTGCAAAAGAACTCATTTCTTTTCTGACCCTCTACATGCACCTGTCCCCAGCCCCCTGTCCAGCTGTTACATTATGTTAAGCAGAGCCATTGCTGTTCTGGAGAGCTGGGACCTGGACAGACACATCACTGAGGCTGATTCAGCAGTTCTGGTGCGCTCTGGGAAATTCCTCCTAGGGTGGTCTTTTAGGTGCCTCTCCACATTCTGTCCTTGAGAAACACCAGTGTAAATGGTCCTCCCTTCTAAATAGCAACACAAGCCAGCAGCTTCTGGAGAGTCACTTTGTCCCTGGTCACCATTCTCAGTCACCTAGTCCCGCAAAGAATGTGCTATGGACCACAGCCTTAGATGCACAACAATATCATTTCATATTCAGCCATGATGTATACCTGACACAACTCTAAGCTCTTACCTCACTTAACCTCAATAGTGGCTTAAGTCAGAGAAGCAGCCAACGGCTAACAAAGCCCAGAGTTACACCCAGTCCATCCCTCTTATCAAAACCTTACGTGGCCTCATGGGGAGACTTTCAGAAAAATCTCTAGAGTCACTTTTGTATAAATGTCTAACTAATACAAGCTTCTGTGCGGACCACTGCTATCCTGATCCACCTGGCTCCACCACCAACCCTAGCTCCCCCACCTTCTCTTCTGCTCAGCCAACACAAGTTCTGGAAACAACATTGCAGAGCTCAATGTTTTTCTGCCAATCTTCTCAGCCTCCTCCCAGCAGAAGCTCCTCTGCCTGCCCATCCATGCCCAATTAGGATAGATGTCATTAGCAGCCCTTCCCTCTACTCTGCGCTTCCTTGGTCCTCAGGCTTGTTGTCCAGCATCCAGAGAACCATCTCTGCCTCTGTCTCTCTCGGTGGAGCAGTCCCTAAGGTGATAATTGTTCATTGAATTAACAATGTTGGTCTCAATCACCACTCTGCCCCTCACCTAATAGAAAAGGCTTAGCTTTGTCTCTGGCATCTGGGGAAAGAAAGAACATCTTGTATCCGGCCCAGTGTCTCAAAAACCTGCAGACTCCTTTGCGTTGTTTGCTACATTCCTGAGAGACCTGTATTCTTTTCCTCCAGCCGAGGAGTCAGGAATACAATGATCTTCCTTAACTCAATGTTTTCAACATTCTTAAAGACAGGTGAAACTGTATCCAACACAAGCTGCAATAAGAAGCTGAGGGGAGAGTGTCTGGGAAGAGTAGGAAGACATTGTATAAAACCCTTGCCTGCAGAACGCCTTTCACCTTTGTTGCCGACTGCATGACAAAGTGTACAGATCATAAGCAAACAGCACAGCGCAAGATGAAAGCCCCAAGTGGGAAAGCACCATTGCTCATGCCAAACACATATTTGCTTTTCTGTTGGCACTGAAGTGCCATTGTTTCTCCGGGAGTTAAATGTGTCCTGTGGTACGGTGCCATCCAAATCTGCACCCCTAACTGCAGGAAAAGGGGACTGGTGCCATTTGTCCACTGTGTGGGCATGTTTCTCTAAAAGGAAGAGTTGGTTGGTGGGGCGGCTGCGTTCTGTCCTCCTCTGTAAAAGCTGCTATGCTCAGCATCACAGGTTTGAGGCAATGAAAAGGAAATACCTACATTAAGTGTTCGGTGAAGAAAAGAAGGGTAGCCACAAAGGCATGTGAAGGTCTTAGGAACACCCAAATTGGGCAGAAGAGATAGTTCAAAGGTTGTTTGCGTGTTGCTCTTTCAGAGAACCCAGGTTCAAGTCCCAGCACCTACATTACAGCTCACAGCTGTCTGTAATGCCCGTTTCAGGGGATCCAACACTCCTGGCCTCCATGGTCAGTGGGTACACATGAGGTACACATACATACATGCAGGTGCAACATTCATACATATCAAGTAAAAATAAATAATTAGAAACAAAAGAAACACCCAGTTCTTTACTCCAAAATAATGCCCATGTCCCCTTCCAAGGCTGAGAGAACATCTCAGAAGAGAAATGAGGTTGTCAGAGCTGAAGAATGGGAAGAAGAGCTGTGACCTACTTCTCACTGGACATGTTAGGGCCACGGTAATCATGGGCACACAGCAGCTGTACCTACGTAAATGAGTCTGAGAGAGGCTGGGCGAGAAGAAGAGGGGATCTGTAGGACTGGGGGATATAGACAGAGGCTTTTCGTCCTGCCCGGTCCCACAGCTGCTTTTAAAATAACCACTCAGAGGCTTAATATTGATTATAACTGTTTGGCCAATGGCTCAGGCTTACTACTGACTAGCACTTATGTTTAAACTAACCCATTTCTACTAATCTGAGTATTGCCATGTGGCCGTGGCGTTACCAATCTGCTGGCATGTTGTTAATTGGGTGACTGGATGGTGTCACTCAGACTCTGCCTTCTTCTGTATCTCTGCTTGGATTTCCCACCTGGCTCTATCCTGCCTTGCCATAGACCAAAATGGCTTTATTTATCAACCAATGAGAGCAACACATATTCACAGTGTACAGAAAGACCACCCCACAGCAGGGAGGATAAGAAAGGGTAGCAGGGTTGAGGTGCTCGTGATACATCATATACATGTATAAATTTGTGAAAAAATTTTTAAAAACGTACATTGGCTCAGATCCATCTGACTGTCCGTTATTTTTCAAGGCTTTGGGGTACAAACTAATCACCTGTTATTTCTTGGAAGCCATAACAAGCATAATTTGGACAATTACTTAATTCTCATGAATGATAAGGTGATTTTTTTGATTAAATAAGCATCACATGGCCTGAGATGAAAATATGAAACTGTTGACATTGGAGTCAGTCATAAGTCACTGTTCCTAAGAGGGAGCCTTATGGAGCCTTTGCAGTTAACTCTGGTCCATAGCATTTCCTGTCAGATGTCTCGCTATGTAGACCCCATAACCCCATGGACCAGAATCTTCCTACCTGGAAACCCCTGCTCACACCTATGTTTGGTCACAGTGAGTGCTTTAGTTTACTCTGTTGGTTCTTTTCATTTGTGCATCTGCGCTCCTCTTTCAGATAAGTATCCTGGGTTTAGAACATTCGCACCCTTGAATTCTTCCCCCAGGGGAAATAAAAACCAATGAATCATTTTTCCCAGTGCCTGTGCAGCTGGAACAGGCATAGGAGCTGGTTCTTCCACTCAGGTGCCTTCCTTCAGGACATAGCACCAAACAGAATCCACACACGGATGGATAAAGGAAACATGGAACATTTTCCAGCCATAGAAAAAAAAAGAAATCATGACAGTCTGAAAAAAGGGGACAGAATAGAGGAGGGGAACACTATGTTAAGCAAAATGAGCCATACTCAGCAGATAAATACCACGGGCTTTCTCTCACATGCAGAATCTAGACTTAAATTTGTATGGGGAAGGGGGTCATGAAAGCAGAAAGGGTGCTATGAGCGGGGAGGAAGAGAGATCAAGGGGGAGGGGATGAAAGGCAAAGATGGGAACAGAATTAATGTGACATGAAAGTGGAAGAGAGAGCCACTGGGGGGAAGGGAGGGGATGATGAGGGAGTATGAAATACAATGGCACACATGCATGAAAATGCATAATGAAAAATTAGGGTTCTTTTTAAGATACTTCTCAGCTGGAGAGGTAGCTTAGTGGTTAAGAGCATTTGTCCTTGCAGAGGACCCAGGTTCAACTCCCCAGCTCACACAGAAGAGGATCACCAGACTTGCATATGGTGCACAAAGTTGAGCAAAACACCTATAGATGACAAATAAATTTAATTTTTAAAGAAAATACTGCCATTTAGGAATAATTCCTACAAGGACATAAGAGACACTGCCTATGAGAATCCCCAAGATTTCATAAGAGGCATGGCAGAGTATCCAATTATCTTTGAGTGCAGATCTCAAGATCCCTGCCTGATTACTGGGTGGGGCTCTCTTGGAACAGTCCAGGGATAAGTCTGGACACTGGTCCTAGTGTCTAGACTTTAAGCTATTTTCTACATCCCTGGTGGAGATGCTATGAGCCTATTGAATATTCTTTGGGATTTTTCTACCATCTATCATTAATTCATTCAGTAGTCACTGAGGAAATCGTGTTGCTGATAATATTCTGCTATGTCCAAGCACAGTTACTGCTACTGGCATTATAGGAACACTCAGTGACATTTACATTCTAGTGAATAAGAGCAGGTAGTAAGAAAATAAATAAGCTAAATAAAGGTGCATACAGGATGTCAGGTGAGTAGGGAAAAAGAGAGGGAAAGTGCTAAGGGCAGGTAGCTGAGTCACAAAGCTTGAGTGGATTGGGAAGAGAAGTCCTCTTACAAGCGAGAAGATGACGGACATTTGAACCCACCCGAGTATCTGTGCTTCTGATGCATAGATACATAAAAGTAGCTTAAAAAACTCAAACAATGCTAGGATGTCCGTTCTCACCTAAAGTGTAACAGCTCATGCTGTTGGCAAGGCCTTGAGGAGATGCCTAGTTTCTTGCATTGCTGGTAGGAATGCACACAGCACAGTGCTTCTGCAGAAAAACCAGGCAATTCCTCAGAAACTGATAGGACCCATCCATGTCACTTCCAGAAACTCACCCTGAAACTACAGCACCGACAGCACACACATCTTTTTTTTTCAACAATTTACTCGTTGTGTGTATAACATTACTGAAAACCGTCTCAATGAATATGCACATAAAAGTAGCTAAATAAATGATGGTATGTCCATCCACTGAATTAAAAAGATGACAATATCCCCATTCACTGAATTACTTAGCAGCTGTAAGAGCTAAGGACTCTAGCTCTAGAAAATGGTACTTTCTGCAGCTAAAGGAGAAAAGAGAACTATAAAAAGAGAATGCTTTTATAATATACTAATTTTGTGTTATAAATAAGCAGATATGAAAATACACATGCATCTGTTAATCTATCCCCCAAGGATGAGTAGAAAGGGGTGAAAGGACTCGGGGGGAGCAGTAAGAATAATCTGGGAGCTTTCATTCTTAAAATCATAGCAATGCTACGTTTTCCCAAAAGTAAATAATTCTTAACTAAATACAACCGGGATGTGGAGAGAACCTGAAATGGAATCCAAACAGTAAGAGATAAAGCCAGTATTACAAGTAAAAGGTATAGTTTCGGTGTGGGAGATGTGGAGATACCAGTAACTAAGAAACTTCATACTCTCTGAAAGCAACTGGACAAATTGTGACCTGTTGGTTTTCACTCTTTACTCTCTTGTTCTCTTGAGGGGTCCACCACCAGCTCCCAAATCAACACACGCATAGAGTCTTATTCTTTCTTATAATGCCCAGCCTTAGCTTGGCTTGTTTCTTGCCAGCTTTTCTTAACTTAAATTTCCCATCTACCTTTTGCTTCTGGTCTTTCCCCTTTCTCTGTTTCTATATATCTCTTCTTGCCTTCTTATTCCATGTCTGGCTGTGTGACTGGCCCCTTCTTTTCTTGCTCCTTGATGCTCTCTTTCTAGATTTCTCCTCCTCTTTATTCTCTCTGCCTGTCAGCCTCATTTATCCTTTATCCTGTTTCACTATTGGCTGTTCATCTCTTTATTAGACCAATCAGGTATTTTAGACAGGCAAAGTAACCCAGCTTCACAGAGTTAAACAAATGCAGCATAAAAGAATGCAGCACATCTTTGCATCACTAAACAAATGTTCCACAGCATAAACAAATGTAACACATCTTTAACTAATATTCTACAACTGGGACCTATTCTAGTAAATCTACTTCTCATAGAAGGATGGGTTGATAACTCTATATGCTGAGAGCTGCTGGTAGCAATGCTTTGACCAGAGGCCACCAAGAATATACAGCAGATGACAACTGATATTAAATAAGTCAACCCCTTAGATGAATAATTCTCTGAGAAGGAGCCCCCACTTGGCAAAGACCATGGGGTTACTGACTCTGAATCCAGTTGCTTCTGTTTATAATCTTCTCATGTGCTGCCGTGAGTCCTCCCTAAAAAAATAACAGCTATGAGTATTTTTCTCCCTGCTTGTGTGTTTATCTCATGTATATATTCAATTTACCAGGCACACATATGGCTGTGGATGGTCAAGAAGATGATTTCTACTTAAGTGTATAATTCTGATGAATAGAAAGAATATTGGAACAAAGACAGCCTTTTACACATTTAGCTGATTTTAGACTTCAGAACAAATTCAAAGCAAACTGGTTGCCCCTGGAGACGAATACACACGGTCAATTTCCCAGGTGTTTATTGCTGATTCAAGGTCAGGCATGAAACAACTTTAGCAAACATAGCTTTCTCAGCAATGGACTTTCTGCACAAACTCCCAACTTCAAGGTTGGGCCAACTAAGTGTCTATTGTTCTACTCCTGATTTCAGTGTCACTCCCTATCTGGGAACCCTGACCTCTCAGAGATACATGCCTGCTTTACTCACCATGCCTGGTCAGCGCGACCTCCCTAGCCTGAGAGAAACTGTGTGATCTGTATGGCTCTGTTTGCTCAAGAAGTGCTGTGTGACTGAAAATGTGCTTCATATTTGTCCTGAGACTTTGTTGAAGGGGGAGATGTAAAGGAGAAGTAGGAGAGAAAGGTCAGGGGTGTGTGTGTGTGTGTGTGTGTATGTGTGTGTGTGCGTGTGTATATGTGTGTGTGTGCGCGCATGTGTGTGTATGTATATACGTATGTGTGTATGTGTGTATATGTGTGGGTGTATGTGTGTGTATGTGTGTGTGTGTTGAAAGGGATACGTAGTTGAATGTGCAGAGGGAAAAGTAGGAGAGGTGGAGAGAGAAGTGTGATGGAGCTGAATGTAAAGAGATGTAATGGTGTAGAGACAGAGATTTTCAGAAAGGGATTTTTTAAGATGAAATAAAAGAGAAGGCTACCATCAGGAAAGAGTGTGCTTGTTCCTTTTCTCTTAAGTTACCATCAGAAAGTGTGTGTTTAATTACCCTCAGATAGAAAAAGTCTATCCCTCAGACAGAGAAGAAAATTTCCTAGGTTCCTCGCTGCTCTGAGAAGGCATTCTTCTTGCTACCCTGGATACAGTCCTGGGAGCTGGACTCACAGGCTACAACATCTATAACTTTTTAAAAATATGCCTGGTAGGTACCAGGTGTGGTGGCTCACACCATTAATCCCAACACTCAGGCAGGAGGACCTCTGTGAATTCAAGGCTACCCTAGTCTTCGTACTGAGCTTCAGGACACTCAAGGCTGCATAGTGAAACACTCACAGACACACACATACACACACACACACGTGAATATTTGTAGGACAGTCTGTCCCAAGGGTGGAGAGAGAAGTTGCAAATAAGTTCTGAAATACCACATGGACTTGGAAGAAGTGAAAGGAAGCCACAGAGCTCTGGATACTTAGGTGTTCACATGAACAGAATGGACAGAAATGAACAGGTAAAAACACGGATATGTGATGTGGGACTTACCTCTGTATGCTGTCATTACCATTAATGAATAAAGAAATGGCTTTGGACCTATAGCAGAGCAAAACTTAAGTAGACGGAGAAACTAAATGGCATGCTGGGAGAAAGGAGGCAGAATGAGAGAGAAACCATGTAGCCCACAGGAGACAGACACTGGGAACTTTACCTGGTAAGCCACAGCCACGTGGCGATACACA
>LOJH01004934.1:20073-35219 GCA_001685095.1 Ellobius talpinus
CCCTCTTCTGGCCTGCAGATGTACATGCAGGCAGAACACTGTATGCATAATAAATAAATAAATAAATCTTTTAAAAAAGGAGCTACAGTTCCCTTTGCCCTCACTTCGGCTTTTCCTGGATGGATCCAGACAACCTACGCCCTTATCTCCTGAACTAGTCATAAAGAAATCCATAGGTAACTAAGTACACCATGTTACTATTATAAAAGGAATATTGGTGATGCAGAACATTAAATTAATATCCCTCATCTGTCTGTCAAGTGGCCTTCATGTGCTGTTTGATAAGAGAAATTTGGATCAATAATGTGGCCTACTTACAGCAGTAACGGGGACAGTGTTTTAGCTATGAGTACAACCGTCTGAGATTCTGTGGGAGAGTTTGGATGCATCCTGTGACAACCGGGAAATCATCTCATCAAGATAAATAAAAAGGGGGGGAAGTGGACCATGGAGACGACTCAGTGGGAAGAGTGCTTTTTGTGCAAGCATGAGGACCTGAGTTCATATCCCCAGCGCTCCTGTAAAAAAGTCACGTGTTCTGATGTATGCCTGTAATCCCAGCTCTGGGAGGCAGAGCTCCCCAAGAGGTTACGGAAGGTTTGCTGGACAGACCGTTTAGCCAATCAAGTGAACTCCAGGTTCAGTCAGAAACTCTGTCTCAGAATATAAGGTGGAAAGCAGCAGAAGAAGCAACCAGCATTGATATTTTGTCTCCAAGCACACACTCACGATACACACAGACACACATACATAGACTACACACACACGCAATAAAATATCTTCACTAGGAACCCTGAGCAGTGCTTCAGAGCACTGTTAACAAAACAAGAAAAGATCACAAAGTAGAAATGCATGTGAGCTTGGTGATGGCGGTGTAAATCAGTTTCCCTGCTAAGCACTTCAGTGCCTCCCTGTTGTGTTTTAGATATGAAATGCCCCTAAAGAGCCGTACACTGAAGACGTGGTTGCCCCTGAAGATCTGTACTCTGAAGTCGTGCTCCCCACCCAGCGGGCATATCTGGTGATCACACCAGAAGAGCTTTATCATGACCAGTGTCGTGATCCATGGACGGAATCATCACCTCATGGCATTATTTAGGGGAACTGTATCTTTCATAAAAATCCATATAGAGGGGAATGGAGAGATGGCTCAGAGGTTAAGAGCGGGGGTTGCTCTTCAAGAGGCTGAGTTCAATTCCCAGCACCCACATGGCAACTTACTGTAACTCTACCTTCAGGGGATCTGACACCCTTACACAGACATACATGCAGATAAAACACCAATGCACATAAAATAAAAATAAATAACTTATTTTTAAATCTATATGAAGCCTGAGTGATGGCAGCACACATCTTTAATCCCAGCACTTGGGAGGCAGAGACAGGCGGATCTCTGCAAGTTCGAGGGCAGACTAGTCTACAGAGTGAGTTCCAGGACAGGCTCCAAAGCTACAAAGAAATCCTGTCTCGAAAAAAACAAAAAAAATCTATATGGAACTGAACAGTAGAGAATGAGAAACTGACTAAAGATTAAGGAACTGCGTAGACTTGATCCCCAATAATTCAGGATGCTTTCCTTCTACTCTCAGTCCTAAGACAACGTTGCTAAGCACCCACCATAAGACCAGGCAGCTTCAGAAATGCCATCTCCCCTCCCGAAACTGACTAAAATGACCAGGGAGGAACTTCCTGCTAAATAAACCTCATGCCACAAACTAAACTACTTCCTGCGTGACAGAACGAACTCTGAACGAAACAACTGAAACCTGACTCAGAGAAATTGTGCTTTCCAGCTCACTCAGCCACTTCAGTGTGATCGATCAGACACCAAAGCCAAAAGGGGCATCACAAGAAAACTATTATTCAGCCCCCCTTCTGACTATAGCTATAAAAATCCTTAGTTAAACTTCACCAAAACAAACCCAGGAACCTGTACAAAGCACTGTGTACTGTGACCAAGAGGAACTTATTCCAGGAATGCAAGGATGGTCCACTGTGAAACGCAGGGATGTCCTGTACACCATGAAATGACTGATCAGCCCTGCATTACTAGAATAAAGGTGGAAGGCTACACCATCGTCTCAGCTGAAGGAGGAAAAGCATCTGAGAGTAACTAATGCCCTTTATATTCATTAGGAGTAGACGGGAAAACTCCCAACTCAGGAAAGACCATCTGTGGAAACCCCAAAGCCAGAGTCATTTTTAGCAATAGAAAACCTAAAGTCTCTTTCCTTAGTGTCAGGAACAAAGCAAAATGTCTGTTCTCACCCTTTCTAGTTAATACTGCACTGGTGGTTCTGACCAGAGCCGTTAGGCCAGGAAAGAAAGTCAAAGGCATCTGTATTATAAAGGTAAAAGAAAATCCCTTGAATTCTAAAGACATGCTTTTGTAAATTGAAAATCCCAGGTAATTAACTAAAATACTATTTAAATTAGCAAACAATTTTAACAAAACTGCAGGCTATAAACTTAATATAAAAGTTGGTTACATTTTCGTATGCTAGAAAGCTTATATTCTTGGGATAAACCCATTTTGTCATAGTAGTTAGTCTTTTCCAGATAGGATCAGGAAGAAAGGGTCAATTAGAAAACCCAGCCAGTAAAGATGCTTCCACCTGGTAACCTGAGTTCAATTCCTGAAACCCACATGGCGGAAGGGAGCTGACTCCTTTAAGCTGTGCTCTACCTTCCACATAGACATGACAATGTGGTTTGCGCGCATGCGCGCGCACGCACGCACACACACACACACACACACACACACACACACAGAGGCATGCACTCACACACACACAGGCATGTACACACACACAGGCATGTACACACACATACCCACACACTAAATGATAACTAAATAGAAAGGTATGGAAGAAGGCAAGAATGTTCACTCTCACTGCCCTTACTCAACATCTTATAGAAGTCCTTGATAATGCAGTAAGAAAAAAGGAAACAAAAAGCATAGAAATTAACAAGGAAGGAAAAGAACCATCTGTGCTTTCAGATCAGTCAAATGTCTGTGTGAGAAATCTCAGAGAAACACACATACACTCAGATACACATATTCACACACTCATACACACACAGAGAGACCTACACACACATACACACATTCAGACACACACACACACACACCAGCTCCTAGAACTAGTAAGCGACCAGAGCCAGAGCAAGATTTCTGTGTACACCCCCAGCGAACAAAGAGCAGTTGGAATTTAAAATTAACACATTGCCTTTTACGTTATGACAAAATAAAAGGTGTACACATAAATGTACCCAATAACTTTAAGATCTATATGGAGAAAACTACAAAAGTCTGATGAAAGAAACCAAAGATATAAAGGAGAATGTTTCATGGACATAGGCAAATTCAGCATTGTCAAGGTGCCAGTTTTTCCAACTTCAGCTATATACTCAATGTAATACCAATTAAAATGTCATGTGATGGGGGCTGGAAAGATTGCTCGGTGGTTAAGAGCATGTTCTGCTCAGGCAGAGGTTCCAAGTTCAGCTCCCAGCATCCACAGAGGGCAGGTCATAACTGCCTGTCACCCCAGCTCCAGAGGACCCAATACCCTCTTCTGGACTCCACCAGCACCAAGACTCACACATGCACTTACCCACAAACAGAAACATACACATATATACATAATTAAAAAGGAAAAAAACCATCTTGTGAATATTGACAAGACTTATTCCAGACTTCATTTGTCAAAGCAAAGAACCCAGAAAAACCAATACAACTGAAGAAGAAAAGTCAAGGGACCATCACTACTCAAATTCAAAACTCACTGTAATGGAGCAGAATAGAAAACCCAGGAATAAAACCAAACAGACAGGACAAACTGAACTTTGGTTAAGAGGCAAAGACAACTCCAGGAACAAACTAATTACTGAAAAAAAAGCTATGGGACTGGAGAGACGGCTCAGAGGTTAAGAGCATTGCTTGCTCTTCCAGAGGTCCTGAGTTCAATTCCCAGCAACCACATGGTGGCTTACAACCATTCGTAATGAGGTCTGGTGCCCTCTTCTGGCCTGCAGGCATACACAGACAGAATATTGTTTACATAGTAAATAAATAAATACTTTTTAAAAAAAATGCTATACAGCAAGTGGGATTGCGAAATAAGCACAATGGGATTTGAGCATTTTAAAACGTAGACTTGATTCCTTTCAGAAAGTTTACCTAAAAGATGAGTCATAGACACAACTTTAAACATCAGACATAGGAAACAGCCCAGGAGAAATCCTAGGTGGCAGTGAGCTTGGCCGTCACTGTTGAGTTGTAGCACAGTCCCCGAAAGAAGAACTGATGTTGGACTTCATTAAATTTAGAAAGCTTTTCTGTGAAAAAGAATGTTGAGTACATAAAAAGAAAAGCCACAGCCTTGGAGAAAATCTTTCCAGAACACTTATCTAATGAAGAGTCAGAACCCTTAAGAATCTGTCCATGCGGCTGGAGAAATGGCTCTGTGTTAGAGCACCAGCTGTTTTCACAGAGGAGCTAGGGTCAGGTCCCAGCACCCACATGGCAGCTCACAACCATCCATAATTCCAGTTCTAAGGGATCTGATGGCCTCTTTTGGCCTCTGCACACACTGCACACATGGTGCACAGACACACATGCAGGCTAAACACAAAAAATTAAAAAATTAATAAGAATGAACTTAACCATAAAAAACCCTCTCAGTTATTGTAGGAATGCAAAGGGATGCAACCACTTTGAAGGGCAGTTTGGTAATTTCTTGCAGAATCAAATACACATTTACTATTTGACCCCATAATCGCACTCCTATGGTTCTTATTCAAATAAGTTTAAAACTTATGCACAGAAGTGAGCAAGTGTTTAGAGTGCTAAAATTTGAAATCGACCATAATGTCCTTCAATAGTTGAAAAAATAAACAGCGGTGGACTCATACAATGAAATATTATTCAGCAAGTCATTCAAAGACATAGAGAAACTTAATTAAATGCATTTGTTAACTGAACAAAAACAGCCTGCAAAAGGCATACACCGCATGGGCATTCTCAGATGAGGGTGCTGTTAACAGGTCATTTCCTCCAAGTGTTTGGGGACACTGCACACAGACTAAATGGCTTTAAGGAACATTTATAACTTAAAATCTGGTTGTTATTTTTTTATATTTTCTGGATTTCTGAGTGTTGCTGTCACTTTGGTTTGAGTGTTTTCAGCCTAGCTTCCTACCAGCACAAGGGAAGCAGCTGTGCTATATCATGTACCCAGAGGCCAAAGGACCAAGCAATCATGGACCGAAACTTCTGAAATCACGAGTAACTAACTTCGCATTCATCTTTCCTCTTTATAAGTTGACTTATCTTGGAAATTTGATATAGCCACGGGAAGCTTACCAGCACAAAGTCTCAAAAATTTAGTATTTTATGGAATCAAAGGTTTAATTCATGCTTCTATATGCATCTTGGATCTGACGTCTCTCCCTGTTCTGTGCCACCTCCCGTCTAAGATGAGCAATTTTAAAATGAAAGAAGGAAGAGGGAAGGAAGGAAGGAAAGCTTCTAAAGAAGCTAAATGAAATTTCAAATGAAATTGTTTATCATTCAAACTACAGCATATAGAAAGAAATGGAACAATCCTTTCACTTCTAACAATACTTTGAACTGTTTGAAGAAAGTGCTTCTCTTTGAGACAAATGTATGTGCATTTCACATGAAAGCTTCTAAAGAAGCTAAATGAAATTTCAAATAAATTGTATATCATTCCAACTACAGCATATAGAAAAAAATGGAACACTCCTTTCACTTCTATCAATACTTTGAACTGTTTGACAAAAGTGCTTGTCTTTGAGAGAAATGTATGTAATTTTCTCAGAAAAGGTTCTAAAGAAGTTGAATGAAATTTTAAAAGAAATTGCTTACCTTTCCAACTACTGCATATAGAAAGAAATGGAACACTCCTTTCAGTTTAAATAATACTTTGAAATGTTTGAAGAAAGTATTTTTCTTTAAGAGAAACGTATGTATGTTTCTCAGGAAAACTTCTAAAGAAGCTAAATGAAATTTCAAATGAAATTGCTTATCTTTCCAACTACAGCATATAGAAAGAAATGGAACACTCCTTTCAGGTTTATCAATATATTGAAGTGTTTGAAGAAAGTTCTTCTCTTTGAGAGAAACATATGTGCATTCCTCAGGAAATCTTCTAAATAAGCTAAATATGGTGTAAAAAGAAAGAACTTATCTTTCCAAATATAGAAGAATGGAACCCTCCCTTAACTTCTAGCAATGCTTTGAACTATTTGAAGAAAGTGCTTCTCTTTGATAGAAACGCATGCGGATGTCTCAGGAAAGCTTCTAAAGAAGCTAAATGAAATTTCAAATGAAATTGTTTATCATTCCAACTACAGCATATAGAGAGAAATGGAACTCTCCTTTCACTTCTAACAATACATTGAACTGTTTGAAGAAAGTGCTTCTCTTTGAAAGAAACGTATGTGGGTTTCTCAGGAAAGTTTCAAAAGAAGCTAAATGAAATATCAAATGAAAATGCTTATCATTCCAACATCAAGGAAGAAGGGGCAGAAAGACTGTATGAGCCAGAGGACAAGAAAGTCTGCTGTGAGATTGTGTCTCATAGAAATGACAGAAAAGCTTCACCCATTGTCTTGGGTTCTTTTCTTTTGCTATTCTATTTCTATGCCCAGGCAACATATGCAAAGAGATCATCTAATGTTTACAGTCCCAAAGGTTTGGAGCTGGTTTGGAAAAGCAAAGGATGACAGCAGGGACAGCTGAGAGCTCACATCTCTACCCTGTTACAAGCAAGGAGGCAGAGGGCAGGAACTGGAAATGATGGGAGCTTTTGAAACCTCCCACCTACTTCCAGTGACACACCTCCCCCA
Organism: Ellobius talpinus; assembly: GCA_001685095.1. Taxonomy (NCBI): domain Eukaryota; kingdom Metazoa; phylum Chordata; class Mammalia; order Rodentia; family Cricetidae; genus Ellobius; species Ellobius talpinus. Next base: position 26,950 of record LOJH01004934.1, read on the forward strand.
ACAAGGCCACACCTCCTAATCCTTCCCAAACAGTTCCACCAACTGGGCACCAAATGTTCGAATATGTGAGCCTATGGGAGCCATTCTTATTCAAACTACCGTACCTATGATACTGTAACAATATCACTGCCTAAACAAGACTTGAGCAATGACAATGTCAACAGACATGCTTATGCAGACCTTAGAAATCTCACAGGACCCCACCTTCAACCAAAAAAAAGATACAGGCAGCTAAAGACTGTTGAGAGAAGGAGAATTAATTTTTCCCAGGGATGAACTCCCTAATTGTTTATCCAATACCAAGTCCCCAAAATTATATATAGACAAGTAACACTGCTGTAGGAAGACTTGCAGCTTTTGGTTACACGCCTACTGGGGCCTGGCCTCTTATACTATATACGCAAATGCAGAGCCTGCATCCACCATTTTTCCTTCCTCCTTTTTGCCGGCTGCTTGTTCAGATTGTTGGATTGCGGGATTCCAACTCTGTCCACCTTTCAAGCAGAGAATTCTGATTTGTGAGTTTATCCCTAAATAAATAACTATCTATTTCTCATTTCTGAGCTAGTGTGGGATTTCTTTCAAGTGTCCATTCATCATTTGGTTCATTCATCATAACATAAGGACTGAACAGGTTTTATTTACATATTTATATATATGCGTGTGTATATATATTTCTTGGATTACACATATACTATTATATATATATATATTACACATATATAGTATATGTGTAATCCAAGAAAAAGAGGCCATGAATTTGAGAAGGAGTGGACAGGGACATAGGAGGGTTAGAAGGAAGAAGGTAGGACAAAGGTTAGAGAGAAGAAAGGGAAGGGGTAAATTATCTAATGATATTTTAGTTTAAAAAATTTTAATTACTCCTTCCCCAGGGAAAAAAAAAACCAAAACCTTACATCCATAATTTCTCATGTTACCTTCCCAACAACTAACCCCTAGTCAATGGTCTGTCTCAATTTCTTATTTCTTTGGAATCTAGGGGTTTGTATTCAAATTCTAGCTGTACACAGACACACACACACACTCGCTCACATGCATTATATAGTTATAGTTATATATAGTTATATAGTTATAGTTATAATAAATATGCTTAGAGGTTTCCTAGCAATCCTTCATCAATCAGTCTACAAGCTACCCAAGGTAGGACTACTACTTGCACATGTGTGTGTATGTGTGTGTGTTTTGTGTGTGTATGAGAGAGAGAGAGACAGGTTGGTTGGTGAGACAGCTCAGTGGTTAAAGAACTTGCCACTCTAGCAAAAAAACTGGAGTTCTAATTCCCTTAAGCCCCGTGAGTACCAGCTCACCTACAACTCCAGTTCCTAGGAGGCTAAGACAGCAGATGGGAGCCCTAGTGTAAGTTAGCCAGAGAAACGAGCCTTATGGGCGAATTCTGGGTTTAACCAATAGACCATGCCTCAATGAATACAGTGGAAGAGCTGTGGAGGAAGACTCCCTGTATGAGCCTCGAGCCTCCACGTGATCACACATACAAGTGCACCCGCACACATGTACCCACACACATGCAAACACACACCACACACACATGAAAAGCATCCCTGTCATCCAGTTTCTTAGCTTCATTTGCAAAAAGTTCTGCCACATAGTCTTATAAATTGTTTAATTTTCCTCTGCATATAGTTATGTCCTGTGGTGTTTAATTTTTCTTAACCTGTACAGTGTAGAATACTTGTTTGCACAAATGGAATGATCGTGAAGTTAGTCACATGACCTTCCTGTGGCGTTTTTGTGAAGATCAAACAGGTAATATGTACATTGGCGAGAGCAGTTCCTTATCCAGCTCATTGTTAGTGCTTGACTCTCTTGATTTAATATCTGTAATCTTCCAGATTTGTTCTTGTTTATTTTCTAAGACAGAGTTTCTCTGGGTAGCCCTGGCTGTCCTGGAACTCTCTCCATAGACCAGTCTGGCCTCGAACTGCTTCTGCTGCCCAAGTGCTGAGATTAAAGGCCTGTGCCACCACGGCCCAGCTAGATCTGTTCATTTTTACACTTCATCTCAGAGCAGAACTATCTTCATTCTTCTCTAAGAGTTGGCCACGGAGTTTGCTATCATTAATGGTGACTTACTTTTCCTGTGTCAATGACCTTGTTCTACAATCATAAGTTAAGGAAATAGAACCACTGGGCTCTTTTCAAGCATGATGACCTTACCATTAAGAAGCATGTGTATAATGCAGAGTCTCTGTAAAAGTTAATAAGGAGGCCGGGCAGTGGTGGTGCACGCCTTTAATCCCAGCACTCAGAGGGCAGAGGCAGGCGGATCTCTGTGAGTTTGAGGCCAGCCTGGTCTACAAAGTGAGTTCCAAGACAGCCAAAACTGTTTCACAGAGAAACCCTGTCTCGAAACACAGAGCAAAACAAAACAAAATAAAAAGTTAATAAGGAAATTAACATTTTTATTATAATTTCACTGCACAGTGTCTCTTTTGTTCTTTGCTGTTTTTTGGTTTTGGGTTGTTTTGTTTTGTTTTGTTGTTTGTTTGTTTGTTTTTGTTTTTTTGGCCAGGAAGAATTTGATTCTTTCTACATCTAACAAAAGATAAAATAAATGATTCAGGGAAATTATAAAATCTCTCTCAACTGGGCCACAGGAAGAGAAAAAAAACTGGACACTGGTTTCCCTTTCTTTCCTATGAGGAAATTGCTTTTAGCTCATGAACTTTTAATTTTCATATTACTTTGTCAAGATTAAATCTCTTATTGTACAGGTCACAAAGCTAGAAATGGGGCCAGGGAAAGGGAGGAAGAGTCTCAAGAAAGGTAGGAAGTAGCGAGAGTAATAGACTATGAAGAAACAGAAGCGGCGTTAACTGGGACACCAGACAGAGGCACGGAGGGATGGAGGAGAACAATGTGTAACAGTACAAAGACGCCATGATGAAGCCAGTTACACTCTATGATGCTCCAAAACACTGACTTAGAAAAGATAATGCCTTATGGTAATGCTTATAGGAAATTGCCAAACTCATTAAATTAACCTACCTTATATTTCTAACCCTTTGGTCAATAAAGCTGTTGTATATTCCAAGCTGATATGGTTAGTTTGAATAGGGGAAGTCTTTATTAATAAATATATTTGAAGATGACAACAATTTCATTATGGTTTAAATCCGAAACATCCTCCAGAGGCTCATGTGTTTTGATACTTGGTCCCCAGCTGTTGGCATCGTTTTATGAGGTTATTGAACTTTTGGTGTGGGGGAGCCCTAGCTGCTGGAAATGGGTCACTGGGTGAGCCTTGAAGGCTATGCCTCCAGTTCCAGGCTCATGGTCTCTGTGTCTTGGCCAGACATAATGTGAGGGCTCCCCCTGTACACTCTGCAGCCATCGATTCCGCTGCGGCACCATGCCATCTCCACCGAGGTAAAGTGTGTTCTCTGAAACCAGGAGCCAAATAAGCCTTCCTTCTCTCCTTCAATTTCTTCTCTTGAGTCAGGGTGTTGGGAAAAGTAACAGAGACAAATGCCACCAAATTTCCTCCCAGAGCCTCAATGACCTAGTGAGAACCACCCTCTTGCTTTCTTCTCATCTGTATACACTGCAAACCCTACCATGTACCTTCCAAGGTTCTGAGTTCAATCTACCTAAGTCAGTTACACACTGATTTTGCCATTTTGTGTACCTCATTTATTCAGGAAATATTCACAAACCTGGGTAAATAGTTCAGCATTAGAATGCCTGCCTAGCAGGTGTGAAACTCTGAATTCAATACACAAACAACACACACACACTCCTTTATAATAATATAGAAATAAATTTGAATTTAACTCTTACCCAAGAAAACCAGATAATGCTCATAAGAAAAAGCTCAGACAAAAAACAGTGAAGTTTTCTGTGTGTCAGCACACCCCTCCTTCCAGCAAGCCGGAAGGGGAGGCCGGCCGTGTCTGCCCCATCTCACGGATGTGGAAGCTGATGGCCACAGAGTTGGGGCTTCCCCAAGGTTACCGAGCTCATGTTCTTCCCATTTTTTTTTCTACAGGGTTGAACAGCCTCATCTTTTTAAATGGAGCCTTGGTTAGATTTATTTCCATATTTCTAGTTACAATTCACTAATGACTATTGTCTAAATCTGTCTGGTCAACATAGTAACTAGCAAAAAGCTTAAGTTCCTTCTGAAGGGACTGTCATTCCTTGAGAGCATAAATTCAGAGAAGAGACTGAAGGCGGGACAGCTTCTCACGGTTTTCTAAGTAACACTGCCCCCTTGTGGACTAATGGTGAGTTGAGACACCGTTTCAATTTCTCCTGATCAACAAGTAACTTCCAGAAAACTCGAGTTGGATCTCTTAGCGAGAAGAAAGCTACCTCCACGTTACCTTAAAAGTCCTACAAATCAATACCCAACGACAACTCATTCACTCAGCACGTAGTTACCAAGCACAAGAGACGTTTTGTGCAAAGTTAATACCAAAGTGAACAAGGACATGTTCCATGTTTATAGAACATAAGACATTATTCCTGCACTGCTTGAAAACATGCACTTTTAAAGCTTGTGACTTGAATTCAGTCCAGATTTGCCACTAATTGTGTGACTTTGGACATGTCACCGAAACTGTCACCCAGGTGTCATTGTGTGCAGAATTGGATACCAGCTTTACCTGCCTCATAGAGTACCTAGTGCTCTGTGAAATATTAAATACTGGGGTGAGGGGGGTGTGGGTGTGTGCACACATGTGCATGAAAGGAGGTTTCACAGAAACTGATATTTTCTCAGATGAAGGAGCCTTAGGGACGAGAAGCAGAGTCTTTGCAGTGTGAGAAAAGACCCATTCTCCAGGATCCATGGTGGTAATGTGCACCCCTCAAAATGCATAATGTGCACCTCTCAAAATGCACCAAACCTTAGGTAAAACATCGCTAGATGCATAACTGCTTCTACAAATAGAATCCTGAAAGCCAGGTGTATAGTTGCTTGTAGATATAAAACTCTAAATGTCATCAGAATGCCCATCTACAGGGGACCAATTACACTGAAGCAGAGCTATCTGCAGAGATGGCTCAGTCTCAGTGCACTATGAGTAGGAACTGGAACACACAACCACAAGCTGTATGCTCTTATTTGTTTAAAGATGAACTAGCACCTGCAACCGTATCCCAAGATGTGCTGACTGCTGGGGGAAGAATATTGTGCTTATCCCCTTAGGATACTAGAATATCATCAGAACTGCGGGCTGGATATTTGAAACCACACTTCCCAGAAAACCTTTGCAAATAATGTCCTGAATGAAAATTTGGCTCCTAGGTGAGAGGGATGTGACGGTTAATCACTTATGTGGATTGGGAGTCACCTAGGATGGAGGCTTCTGGGCATGTCTCAGTGTTTGAAGAGGTTTAACTGAGGACAGAAGACCCACCCTGAACATGATGGTACCACTCCAGGACTGTATTACAGAAAGGACGGGGCGGTTGAGAACCAGCATGCATCTCTCTGATTCCTGACTGTGGATCAAAGTGAGCAGCTGCCTCACACTCTTGCCGCCATGCCTTCCTCGCCCTGAAGGACCTACCATTGACTAAAACAAACCCTCCCTGAAGTTGACTTGTCAGGTAATTTGTCATGAGAAAACTAATATAATATACTAATACATGATCTGGAAGGCAGGGGGGAGGAGAAGCCAGCTTTGTGCTTGTCATTGCTCTCAAGTCCGGAGACGGAAACAGAGAGGTGACAGTGGGAACTGGCTAGAACACCCAGAATCTAGTCTCTGGCTTGTAGATGATGGCAGAAGAGATGGACTTTTGCTTTCTGGGGCTGTGCTCTTGAGCAGTGGCTCCATTCCAACCCTTTGATGTCACAAAGACCTTGTTTCCTATATGAAATCCTTATCTGTGTTAGCTTCCTAGCATCTGACAGAGACGTAGGAAGCAGGTACTTGCTTGCTCTGTTGTGGTTAATCTGAACTGTCACGCTGACTGCGCTGAAGGAAACCCAGAAAGCAGGTAAAACACCACCACAGGTGTGTCTGCACGGATTCTCCAAACAGATTAGCATTTCAATCAGTTGACCTGGTTAGGAAAATCTGCCCTCAGCAAAGCCAGTGTTGCTTAGAAAGAAAAGCCATAGGAAGGTTCTCCTCCCCAGACACTAGAGCTTCTGGCTCCCCAGTCACCAGATTTAGAGACAAAGACTGAAATCCCCTCTAGCACATACCCTCTTCCAGATTCAGCCTGGAATCCGCAACCTTCCTGGTTCTCCATGATGCTGGCAGCAGCAGATCGTGGTATTTCTGAGCCTTGGCAATCTCATACAATATGTGAACCATGAATTCCGTGTCTCCGAGGGAGACTAAGACAAGTCTCTACCTGGAGAGAGATTTTTCTTTTCCTCATGGAGGTCAGGCCAGTCAGAACTAGGAACCTTAGTGACCAAGCAGGTACCCAGAATTCCAGAGACCACACAAGTTCTTGGGATCCCCAGAGGCAATGTAGACACCCAAAACACCAGAGGTCATGCAGGTCACAAAATCCTTAGAGGAGATACCCTACTGATCCCGAAAACTTACTGGTCACCAGAACCCCAGGCTGCTCAAGTCCAGAAGACAAGAGAGGAAACAGAAATGGGGTGGGGGAGTGGAGAGTCCATCTAACAAAAATAAACTCAAAAATTAGCACCTAAAATTATAACCCCAAACCCTGATGACTAGAGGCCAGCATAAGAATACAATCAACAACAGCCAGGGCAATATGGCACCACCACAGTCCAGTTATTGTTTTTAGCAAAATCTCAACTGTTCAATTTTACCAATAAAGACTTAGGAGCCAGATGCCAGGGTGGGGGGGAAGCCTACTAGCTAAGAGAGGCAGAGAAAGCAGTCCAGCTGACCGTCCTCCTCTGCCGACATCCCAGAAACCTCCACTGTCTCCAGTCACCCTCCTCAAACTGAATGTTCCTCCCTTCTACTTCCTGGGCATCTCTTTTATCAGTCCTCCTGACTCTTTCTTTGTACGTTCACTTCCAGTCAACAGGTTGCTGGCTCTGTCTCTTGACCTATGGTTGACTTTATTCAATCCTGTTTACAATATTCAAGTAGAGAGCTCTTGAATTAAAGGTGTGCAACAGGGCTGAGCCATACCACAGCTAGAAACAGGTTTTCCCAAGAAATAACACAATCTCGGGGTCCATAGTGTGAATGATTATCCTGCGACAAGCCATCTACTACAGCAGACTCCGGCTATTCCAACATACCTGAAGCACAGAAAAATGACCTTAGGCCTTCTGCATATATGTGACATTTGTCTTGGTCTTCTTGTGGAACCAGTGGGAGCAGGGACTATCTCTCATTCTGTTACCTGCTTTGGGGACCCTTTCTTTTGACAAGGTTTGCTCATCCAGTCTTAATGGGAGAGGAGTTGCCTAGTCTCACTAATATGCCATGACTGGTTGACATCCAAAGGAGGCCTACCCCTTTCTTAGGAGAAATGGAGGAGGAATGGATGGGGGATTGAGAGGAAGAGGGAAGGTGGGGGGAAAGGGACTAGGAGGAAAGGAAGGAGGGGAAACTATGGTTAAGATGTAAAAACAAGCAAAAAAAACAAATAAAAATTATCTCTGTCATGTTTTATATTCTTTTTAACTGCTGTTTTATTCATATTTATACTTGCCTATGAAAAAGACAAATGCACAATAAAGGCTATTATTGGCAATAAAAAACAAATAAGTTCAAGTTTTAAAAGCCCTCTGATGTGTTGATCATGATTGTTAAGTTAGGAGCGTAGACCCCAGTCCCTGGCATCTATCCCAGCTCCCAGGCCTGAGAGTTGTATTAGTCTGGACTCCAAATCCCAGCATGCCAGGTCCTGATCCTGCCCTGGGGGGGGGGTCAGGACCACTCCCACAGGGTACTTAAGTGAACACCCAAAAGAGGAACACATGGTCTCTTTTTGTTCCTCCTGGTGGTTGCTTTTGTGGCCTCCCTGTTCCCCCTAGAGGCCACCCAAGAGTGCAAGAATCCCATTAAACCTGGATATCTTTTAATTTGGCTTGTTTTGATTTGGCTTGATTGGGATTTTGCGTTGGCAGAGAGCTCGCATTAGGAAAAATTCCTAACAATGATGATAACAGTTGTCAAGTTACGAAGGCCGTTCTTACTAAAACTATCAACTGTCAATTATGGTTTAAATAAATGCTGATTGGCCAGTAGTCAGGCAGGAAGTATAGGTGGGACAAACAGACAGGAAGTAGAGGCGGGGCAATGAGAACAGGAATATTCTGGGAAGAAGGA
>LOJH01004935.1:10585-25853 GCA_001685095.1 Ellobius talpinus
CAGGGAGGTGGGAGGTGGGTATAGAATTCCTGAAGCTTGAAAGCTGGGTAAATTGGCATATGTGGTGAAAAAAAACAACAGAGACCCTGTCTCAAACAAGACGGAAGGTTGTCCCCTGACCTCCATATGTTCTCTTAGGTGCCAGCACACACACACACACACACACACACACACACACACATGCACACGCACATGCACACACACAAATCAATCTAGGCTTGCCACCACACATATTTACAAGTATGGTCTCCCACCATAAAACAAACAAGGAATACCTCAGAAGGCTACTGCCATTTTTGTTGGCTGTGCACCATGACGGGATGGTAAGACCCAGTTCTCAAAGTGTGCTTTAGTTACAGGACATTCAGAAACGAAGCTGGAACCGAGTTGGAAGTGTCTTCCCCGCTAGCTAGCTTTCACAGAGCTAGAAGGTGCTATGTGGGCCACGGGGGGCAGAAACGTCATCAACTGACTTATCTGGGGCCAGAACCTATATGCTGTCAAGTTTCCTCTCCTGCCAACCAGGAACTGTGTAAAGTCTCAGTGCAGGTGTGCCCTCTGAGCCCCTCCTTCCATGACAGTGTCGGTGGGCCCAACCTTGTGTCCATTAAGGTAGTATCTTTATAACAGGTAATGGAATTTAAAAATGAGAAACGAATTCTTTTGCACTCAATGAACACTGAAGCTCAGTCTTTACATTGGCTTGAACTACAAAAATCTTTTATATATCTTTGGAACTCTAGCTAAATTTCTAAGGGAACTTTTCATTACAAAAAACAGAATTTCTAAAAATACAAAAATATATTCATACGATTTAAAAAACTATATAAAAGAACCTTTGAGACAGTGTTTTTTACTACGCACGTCTAAGTTCTGCATCCCTTCAGCTTGGCTGTGACCCTACCCACTGCCAGGACAGTTTTTGTCATTGCTGAGCGGTGTCCACTCCCATAGCCTACTTGCTGAAAAACTGGCCAGCATCAGAAAGCATTCCTACCACACTGGCAAGAAATGCGTGTCACTTCTGTATTTTATGATAATGTGGGCACTGCATTTTATTTTGCAATGACCTGCAGAGTAAATTGTATATTGCATTATTCCAATTAATCTGAGCTACCCAGAAAAAAATGGGGCCACACAGAGAGCCACTGCGATACTATTCCTATGCCCATATTAATTTTTTTTGGCACTGTGTAATTTGACCTTGGAATGACTTCGACAAACAGTGCTTGAGAGAACATTGGATTTGGCACAGCCACTGTATGTAGAGAGTGCATGTTCTCTTCATGCCTGGTGCCACATTAGGGCTGAGCAGCCTGACGATGGATGTCACCATTTGTGAGCACAAGTCTTAAAGTTAGCTGGCCCTGGTTCAAACTGAGTCTTCAGCTAGTCACCTAGCTAACTAATAGGGTGACCCCAAGAACTCTGCAGTACTTTATTTGGCTTGTCCATGCCTAAAATGGATGTATCTGTTTGTAAGCACCAAATGAGTTAATGCAAGCCATCTAAAATAGCCAGTGTGTCCAGGCCCAGGGCATCTTCATTGGGATGGCCATAGGTTACTGCAGCTGTAAGCAGAGCCTCTGCCCTATGTTCATCACCAAGAGAAAGACGAATGTGACTGTGAAATTGCTCCTAGACCACTGTCAGCTAGTGTTGTCACACTTTCTAATCTTTAAGGGAAAAAAAAATCAACCTGTTGTTGTGTGACTTCATCTCAGATAGGGTACTGAGGCTAGACCAAAGAAACAATCGCATCCAGGCTTAGCTTAGAGAGCCAATTAATTTACTGGAGTTACATCCAGGAGCAAGGGTGAGTCAAACAGCTGCTTCACCCCAAAGCCTACTTCGGTGGAATGGGGGGACTCAGGAAGCCACTTCCTTGGAGCCTTGACACACCTTGCTAGCAGCTGAGCCAACCCATGGGGGTGTCTTCTCTCCCTGCAACTGTTACTGCGAACAGCCTTAGGAAGGGACCCAGCAGTGCTGTGTGCAGCTTAGGAAGGGGCCTTGCAATGCTGCATGCAGCCTTAGGAAGGGACCTTGCAATGCTGTCAGCTTCAGGAGTTTACTGGGGCTTGTGAGATTTTTGTTTTGTTTTTCTTCCTGAGTCTGAGCACCCCTTACCCCTCCAGGAGGGGATGTTTCAGTTGGGAGGAAAGAGCTACATACTTGCTGAAGGCCGTGTGGTCAAAACTGCAGAAATTCCGGTCTCACACGCGCCTCTAAGAGGAGTGCAGTCATGGAGCTGATTGCACTGCTCAGACTAAAGCAGATGAGTCCCCCAAACATCCAGACGCACTCTTGTTTGGTACTCCACTTCTTTGAGACATACAGTGCCGTTCCTCTCAACAGATCTCCATCGAACTCACTTTATCTCTGGGATGTGCTGTTCTTCCCTCATGGTCTTTCAGAAAACTCTAGGGTTGAAGAATTCTGGCAAAAGCTCATTAGAAGTTTGGATTTGCTAGCTACGCTCTCTCTCAAGTCTCTCACCTCTAGGCGGGTCCTTGTAGACCCAAGTCATTTTGCTGTCTACACATCTGTTAACTTATTTATATTTTTTCCTCATCCCCACTGTCAGCTACATTGTCACTCAAATTGTGGAAAGCACCAGACATTTCCAACCTACAATTTCTCAGTACATCCGCTAGCAACTGGAGGCAACTCCAGGAAGCATTCCATTTGATAATGACAATTAGCTTGTCAACCAAATTTAGAAGAAACAAAATCTTTTATTTGGAGAAAACATATTTCAAAATAACCTCTTAAACTATTTTAAAGTTGCCCTTCACCTGAAATTAAATATTGATATAATAACCGATAGATTGTCAATACATGAGTGGTTGAGACTTTCTGTGAGTTTGCATTGAAGCAGGTTTTCAGGTGGGTGGTGTGATAGTCGAGGCTGTTCCCAGCCTCTAATTAGTTAACTCCTGAAGTCCCTCCCATTCATATGTGGCTCACCATTTCTTGAACACACTAAAGGTTAGGAACAGGAAAAAAGATGCTCTCAGTTCTACTGAACACCGGCCCTAACTCTCCCTACACGTTCTATGTTACCGTAACCCGCGATGCTGCACTGCCTGTGCAAACTTGAGTCAGATCAAATCCCAGTGTGGAGAGCGGAGGTCGACAGGAATCCCTGCCCCTAGTCAGGGAGCTCCTAGCAATCGCTAGTGGCTGGAGAGGGACAATTCATTTTAAGAATGCTGCCTCTAGTTAGCCGATCCAGAGGGCCACACATCCAAGAATATACAGGCTGCAGACTGGTCCTGATGGGTGGTGGTGGTAGAGTTGGACACAACGGTTGGGTGGGTAGTAGAGAGGGTGTGGGTCTGGGAGGAATGTGGAAGGGTGAACGTCATTAAAACACCGCGTACAAAATTCTCAAAGAATTAATGAAAAGTATTGCAGCCACCTGGACACTTCCCTTGATGACACGTGGCTATGCCCAGGACGTGGGATGGGGGTTTGTCCGTCCTTCCAATGTGATTATCTCCCTGATTGTGGCTTCATTGATCCACCTACAGTCTAGGTAGATGCTGAAGTCAAGCCAGGGTTGGAGAGCGGAATGGGACCGACTAGAGGTCTGGCAGGACACTCCTTCCTAATCTTTTCTTTTGTTGTTGTCATTGTTTTTTAATTTGTTTGGTTTTTGTTTTATTATTATTTGGGTTTTTGAGACAGGGTTTCTCTGTGTAGCTTCGGAACCTGTCCTGGAATTCACTCTGAAGACCAGACTGGCCTCGAACTCAAGCAATCCACCTGCCTCTGCCTTCCGAGTGCGAGGATCAAAGGTGTGCGCCACCACCGCCTGGCTCCTTCCTAATCTTAGTCCCTTCCAAGGGAATCAGAAGCCTGCACATGATCTTTTCAGTCAGTACGCTCTCCCCACAGCTGCCCTTTACCATGTGCTTGGACTGTGCTGTGAACGCTGCACGATCTTAGAGAAAACTCTAGCGCAATACCCTTTGAAACAGTTCTGAAAACAGATTATTGAGTAAAATACAGGCCCCTCCCACTCCTCAGGGGAACCACCATGGGCTTGCTAAGCTTCACCCACGTTTGTGCTATATACCCACATGGAGGCACTCACACAGTGGTGTTTTGTTTTATAAAGGTGTTGTCATCAAAACAAGTTTTAGAGGACACATGCATATCACCCTTAAACATTTTTAATACTTAAAAATTCGTATCTTTGTTTTTGGATGTTTAGTTTTGACAGAACCCCATGACACATTTTATTTAGACTAGAGAACTGCTCTGCCAGGCAGACTCTATCACCCCCATGTGCAGAGAGAAAATCAAAACTCAAGAGATTAGGCTTGTCTAAGGGTCACAGTAGAGGCAGGGCAGGGCCTTCCACGTCTAGGGTACTTCACACCTGTGTTCTCTGATGGCCTTGGTTGGAGATGGGGGCAGGAAAAGCAGAGTGTTCGTCAGGATTGGAGCAAGACGTCGGTGTATCCACACCAAAGCTGAAGTGGCGCCGGCCGATACCAGAATCCAGACTGCCGGGAACTCTCGGCCCCCCTGGCTTCAATCCCTGCTCTCCCCAGACCTCTAAGTTCAACCGGCTACAACATGGTTGGTTCCATCTTCCTTTCCCCTGGCTGAAGTTGCGGGGAGCCATCTGACTTACTGGAGTGTTAGACCTTTTAACTTGGGGAGGTAGCAGATTCATGACAAGCACCCCTGGACTGAATTCCTGGGACAGAGGCTGAGTGTCCTCTTCATCCCACAGGTGGTCTGAGTGGCTCATTAGAGTCCCTGTCCCTCTTGGTGTGTTTGTCTTTTAAACTTAACTGTGCTCCTTATTACCACAAAGGAGAAACAAAACGTTCTGAAAATAAAAAAGCAGTACTGTATTTAATCTTTGACCAGAATAGCCCTAAGTGCTATTTTCTTTTTATGTAAACCTAGCATTGAATAAACTGTAAAACACACAANTGTGACTTCTGGGAACCCTGCTTCGTACAGACAGCTGCACCTGGAACTAGTCTAGTCCTGCAGGCTCACCTGCATTGAGCGTGGCCTTTACTACACAGCTCTGCCCATGCATCTCCAACTTAGCATCGCCTCTGCGTCTCATATTCAGAAGCCAACATTAATATTCTAACCCTTAACTTTTTCTGTCAATGAATCTCTAAAAAATGGGGCTAGCCTGGGGAAATCAGATGCAGTGCAATCTGGTTTCCTAAAGTGGCTTTAAAGAACTTTCCCAAAGGGCAACCTTAGGCCAGGACCTCGGTACTGCACAGTGAGTTCAACGACAGCCTGGGCAACTCTTAAGTCTGGGCTCAGGATAGAGAGCCAGTGATAACACAGTTCAGCAGCGTGGCACCTCACCCGTGACAGCTAAGGCTCAAACACTAGCACCCCTCAAGTCACCTTTAAGTTACGTAACAAAGTATCAGAGCAGTCCCAAGTCTTCTCCTTCCTATCCCATGCACCCAACAGACGACACACAGATACACCCACCTCTATGCCTTTGGAACGTATCTTCTACGATCTTTTTTTTTTTTAAAGGAAAAAACAAACAGAAATGCTCAACCACTTTGCTGCTTATCACTAGATACGATTCTCTAGCTTGACTGGTAATCGGGATCACCAAACATCTTTCCTGAAAGTCCTATTAGTTAAGGGCTGCCAACTATGGGCAGCATCCGGTCTACATCCAGTCCACAGCATGGGAAACAAGTTACTTCCACCTAAGCTGAAGTTTCACCCATGCTGCTTAGTTATTATGGCCCCAAATACCTGGAACAGTTTACAGATCTATTTTAGCCATTTCCAAAGTAGGATATAGATTACGGCAAGGGCAGCAGAGCTCTGCTCACAGCACAGGTCCAACAAAAACCCCTGGTCAGTGCTTGAGGCAAGAGACATGGGAGGATGCTGAACACACAAACCCACCTCCCGCCCTTATCATTTTCATTAGCACTAAAGACAAAAACTTCAAAAATATGTGTATGCAGTCTCTCCTGAAGCAAATGTAGTTCCTGGTCTATTTTATCTAGAAACTGCCATGTCAAAGGATGGGCAGTCCAAAAAAAAGCATGGCCCTAGGGCAATGAAAGATGACTGGAAATTCCCCATGTTCCTTCCGTCCGAGGTACTGTTTTACACCAACTGTTTCTTAGATGTTAGTCAATGACTAGCCAGTAGCAGCAGGACGTGTGAGCACATACACACTGGTTCCTGAAAGGCAACTACAGAGGACACCGTGGAAGCCGCCATCACTGTCAGGTACCGCATTCTACAGATCTGAATTTCAGGGCAGGAAGCACCAGAACCCCAGAGAGATGCAAGGCAACACCAAGTGATGTGAAATACTCACTGCATGTTAACCCATTTTTGCACTGAATTGGTTCTTAATTGTTAAAGAAGCTGGAAACCGTGGGCACAGAAGAACCACAGTTTTCTGAAACGTCAGATTGTACCACAAGGTTACCAGCCAGAAGGAAACTTTCTAGTCTGTGGAACTAATGTCTTCTATAAAATACCCAGTTTTGCTATCTATAGTTTAAATTTAAAATGAAATCTGGCATTCAACTTAACCTTACTTCAATCATATTTGATAGGATAAAGATACATATGAGAAGCAAGAATAACCAGTCTAGTTTAAAAACCAAAATCGAGCAGTTTGTAAGAGTCTTGCTGATGGTGGAGAATGTTTATTTAGCCATGTGAAGTGTGTAAGTCACTACAGATGCCACCGAGACACAGCTTGGTAAACAGGCACTGCTTATTTAATAAGTACAGAATGTACAGACCCCCTGAAGAGCATCGCTTTATACAGAGTATGTACAGAGTGCACAGTGGAATCCAGGGGTAGCTATACAATGTGGACATCCACGCAGTCAGGAAGAGAAGATAACACAAGTCACGAAGGAGAGCCGTGTGCAGTTCAGGAGTCCGTTTGAGAAGAAACATACACATTTCAATACGCAACTAAGTTTTCATTTAGTTTGCTTTCTCAATGATTTCTCTTGTTCACCTCTGACAGTTTTCCAGTCACTAGTGCCACCAACTAGATTAACAGTGTTAGTGTGAACTCCTCGCTGGACAAAAAAAAAAAAATCTCGAAAAGCAGATTAGTAGAGTCAACAGTCCCAAGGTGTAAATGACCTTATTTATAAAAAATATCCTTACCAGAGCAACATATATCACATTTACATTATTAATAGTTTCTGAGTTTTTTTTCTTTCAGATTTTAGCCTAAATTTTCTTGTAAAAATATTTAGAAAACAATCGACATCCTGTAGAGAGAATTTGGAAGGATGAATGACAGACTCATTCGGGACGCCAAGCAGGCACCAGTCAGACACTTACTAGGTGATAAAGGTCTAACACCATGCTATGGTCTTCAGGTTTCCCCTTACCAAGTGAGGAGATGTGCAGAAGCACCATGGAAACAGCACTGTGCTCGCAGTGCTCCCAGGTCAGAGCTCCAGGTCGGGCTGGGACTTTCGAGCTGTCTACTGTGCAAATAGATCAACTTTCTTCTCAGCCCAGTAACGGGCTGACGTGGGAGCGAGGTCTGAAGACCTGTCCTGCTGTTGTCACGAGACCGCTAGTCCCTAGAGACTGGAAAGCCATAACCACGGTTCCTCTAGGGTGCCAGACAAGGTGTCTATTATGCAAATATATTTCTTAAATGAATAAATGACATGTGTAATCTGGTTGAACCACTTTAAATAGTTACGTACAACAAAACAAAATCACCAACAATTGTTCATTCTGTCCAAACTCACCATGTTCAATCCCTTAGACTGTTTTAACAGACTCAAAATCTCAGGGGGTACGGGAAAAAATGAGTGATGAGCACTCATTTTCAAATGAGAGCAGGGAAAATGTAAATACACACAGACAGACACACACAGATACAGACACAGATACACAGACAGACACACACACACAGACAGATACACACACAGACAGACACACACAGATACAGACAGACACAAATACACACACAGAGATACACAGACACAGATACACACACAGACAGACACACACACAGATACACACAGACAGACAGACACACACACAGATACACAGACAGACACAAATACACATATACACAGATATACAGACAGACACAGATGTAGACAAACACACAGATACACACACATAGACACACAATTTTAAAAGTATGGCTTTTAGTAATATCCTTAATTATTCCATTATTAAGTTTTCCAAGTACATGGTGGCATAAATATTAACACTATTTGTTTCCTCTGTACTGAATGTATATATAATTTGAAGTATTCCATACACAGGTACAGAATACTGTGGACATGATCACTATTTGGTCTCTGTTATGCATGTTTGTGTCTTGGAATTAAAAAATCCAATCACTGTAACTTTATCACCTGAGAAACCAGGGAAGTGCAGCTAAACCGCCTGCGCTGCGAGACCTTTGGAGTGCTGCAGCATGTCTAGGAATAAAGGGGAAAAAATTCAGAATTTATTGCACTTACCCTACTTTTTATTCTAATAAATTATTAATAATAAAAAGAGCAAGACATTATGACTAATACTTTTTACAACTACTTAAAAATAAAACAACTTTGAATGCATTTTCACTCTGAAGATAAGAGATACTTTTTGGATAACGAGAGATATCACAAAAAGACACTATATTGACTTCTACTATTTAGTAAATTACATTTATAATCAATGTTGATTTAAGGAAATGTTAAAACACATTAAAAGGACATGATCCAAATTTTTAGAGCCCATACAATTCTATTTATAAAATGGGGCTTCACATAGCCCAGGCTGGCCTCCAATTCACTTTGTTCTTGAGGCTGCCCTTTAATTTTCCTGTACCTCCTGAGTGCTGGGGTTACAGGCAAGTGTTACTATGCCCACTAGAGGCCATACAGTTCTTTAAAGGTCTACCCCCAAAGTTCAAGTTCCTTAAGAGGAAAAAAATGCCCAAACACAAAACAAATAGAGGCTTGCCAATATGATCCAAGGTCTCCCAGGATACAGATGGTTTGAACATAATGCAGTGTTTAGGTTCTGGTAGGTGAGAAAAAAAATTCAATGACAAAAACATTGGTACTACAACTGGCAACATTTAAGTTTACATCTTAAATACTGTAAATATCCAACAAGATACAACAATTTGGCTCTAAGTTCCTTTGGCTATGAAGATATAACTGTGTTTTAAATAATACAGTGAAACATCACATTTGGGGAAAACAGTGTTTCATTATGCTAATTAACTATCAAGAATGAAGAATGGGTGCACACATGAAAAGTTAACAGTGCTAAGTGTTGGCTTCTCTTGGGAATGTGGCCCTCATAAACATCTTAACCCAGTGGTTGTTACATTTACTAGTGTCGCAACCCACAGGTTGAGAACCACTGCCATAAGTCTGTCACATTTACCTCTACACAATGTTGGTAAAACTAAAGAATGTCAGTTTCAAAGTCTTCATTTATCTGTTCTAATGATTGGATTCACTTCACATTTTAAAGTTTAACAAATTCACAGGACATTTTTAAGTATATACATTGCTTAAAATCATAGTTTAAGTATAACTGAAGATTTAAAAAGTTCAACTAGTAACTCAAACAAGGAAACCTGACAGACATAAATAGTGCCTGGTCACTGCTAGTTACCAACAACCAGCTTTTCTGTCTTGTCATTAAAATCAGAATTAAGCATTCATATCCATCCTTATATAGCACAACTCAAGGCTAATTGTGAAGGGGTTTTGGGATGTTGCCCTGGCTGGCTTTGAACTCATGAGCTCCAGATCCTCCTTAGCCGTCAAAGTAGCTAGAACTACAGGGTGATCACTGTGTCCAGATCAAAACTGGAAAACTTCATGATTTCTCTAGGTTTCTTTTTGTGTTGCAGAAACAATGAATAGATGGATGGATAACACCTTTTTGCGAATACTTTCAATGGAAGAATGATGGCAAAGTTTTTCTTTTTTTTTTAAACCCTTGTACTAATGTTTAGTTAGCGCTTTAGGGCAATAAGCGAATTAAATGTTGAAGTCAGTGACAAGGTGGCTGAACTGCACCACATAGAAATGAACTTCACTGAGCTGACAGTTATGGCACACACATCAATGCATTCATAAAAGGGCACTTCTACACAGGGAAATAAAACGAATTTTTGATTAGTTGACACAAAGCAAGGACTGTTTCAGGACACTGGACAGTGAGTGGCACCTGCTGCTCTGTGGCTCTTGTCTGTCTACTGGGCAAGAGCTTTTGTGTTAGGTTTTCTTCATCCTCTGGTCCAGTTCATGCTGGTGTTTAATAAGGCGTTCTATTTCTGTTCCAAGTGTTTGCAGATTTTCCTTTAATAAGTGGGGAAGAGAAAACAGAAGTACTGAGTATAATACATGTACCCTGTGAACCGCTTTTGCCTCAACTGTGAGACTGAGTGACAAGTTCTTGCTACTGATATAAACTAGACACATGTTTTAGTGAAATAGGTCTGTTCTTGTTTTTGAGAAAGGGTTTCTCTTTGTAGTTCTAGCTGTCCTGGAACTCACTATGTAGACGGACCAGGCTAGTATCAAACTCACAAAACTCCTCCTGCCTCTGCCTTCCAGATTAAAGTGCTAGGATTAAAGGCGTGCGCCACCACACCTGACCCAGTTACAATCCTTCACTGCAGCTATGTCAGGTTTTAATGCATAATGATTACTTAAGATTAGAAACTATTTTAAAAATCTATTAGTAGCTATAAAGGCCAGGCATAGCAAAGACAGAAAAGTTGGATCTGACAATAGCTGAAAAAAAGTCACAAAATACACTTAAAATGCTATAATGTTAAAAAATTATAATTAATTACAGTCATATGGCAAAAGCCATCCACAGTGAAGTGAAAAATCCACCTCAGTGCCTGACACTGACTTTATCTCTGGGTACCATGGTATCCTGTGGTAGGTAAACAGCTGGTGCTAGCCAATTATGAAGAGGCATCATTGTGCCACACTTACTGAGTGGGAAATGAATAGGAAACACAAATACCTTCAAAGTAATATTTTTTAGCAATGTATCTTCCAAAACAGCCTGTAATTTCCGGTTGATTTCCAAAGAGAGCTCCAGAGTCAGCCCGCTGTCAGCGGGATGAGATGTGTATAAGGACGCCATGATGCCGCCGCGCCTACTCAAATGCACTTTGTTAAAATCAGATGCTTCTGAAGAAAGTGTGCCTGATTCTTCTCGTAAAATGTAACTCTGAATTATTCTGCAAAACAAAATGATACTCTGTGTGCTTGCAGAATAAAACCGTGGGATTTATAGGGATCAATGACTCATAAGCATAAAGGTGATTAGCATAAATATACATCTGTTAGGCCAATAACCTAAGTTGGCATAGAATTTTCCTTACTAAATGGTGTCTTAAACTGTCCCTTTTTCATTGTATTGGGGTATTTAAAGAAATATAAACACAGCTTTTTTGTTTCTTTCTGCACTTGTATGTAAATATTTAGTCATTACTTTATTGGTTTGATTTTTGCTAATAGTTTCTATTAAACTCTATTTTGCCCTTTCTTTTAAAATCTACAAGCGAAATTTTCTATAGGTCTAAAATTATTTCAAAATAACTTTAAAAGGTTCAGGAGAAGACTTTCATATGAAGACAACTCTTAAGTGTGGTGTCTGTGAGAGGAATGTGATGCCACACAGGCTGTGGCTCAGCTAAGATGGGTTTGGAGTGTAGCTGGGGTCTGCCCCTTGCAGCTAAGGGCTGGTCTTATAAACTTACTGCACTTAACCTGAAGATTCAGAGAACCCACTCAGCAGAAGCATGAGTGGACCTAAGGAATTGATTAACCAGCCTCAAGTACAATGTTTTATACCAAGAGGAGCTCAATTATTATCCCATTAGGTTTTGACCAGTAGGAAAAAAATTCTCAAACTTCATATATCTTTTAAAAGCTAAATGCATTTTTAAAAAAATGTCCCAAGTTATTTTAGTGTGTTAAAAAGCAAAACCACTACCCCCCAACTCCCTCTCTCATCTTTCTCTCTCTCATGCATTCTCTCTCCTGATGTTTTACCTTTAAGGAGAAACTTGGTTTTCTTTCTCTTTGTATCCCCTAATCTAGAATACAGCAGGTGAACAAAAAAGACGGAGAATGGAATGCTAAAGGAACCACTAAGCCAAGCACAGAGTCGCTTGCCTATAGTCCCAGCTACTCAAGGAGCTGATACCAAAGGATCACATGAGCCCAGGAATGCAACGCCAGCCTGGATAACATGGTGAACCCCATGGAAAAGACCAGCATTTCACCAATTTCTGAGGGCATGCGGATGGCAGTTCTCTAACACAGCTATACTACCACAGTAATACATACTTGGTTTTCTTTCTTATCTCTTCTACTAGTTGTTTGATGTGGTCCTCCATAAATTCTATCTTCTCATTCTTCCGGGCATGCGCCTTCTGCAGCCTCACTATTCTCTCAATCAGCATGGCCTTGTCCACTTCTGGGAAGTTGTCCACAGCCACCGAGGAGCTGGTATTCTCTGGAGATCGGTCTTCAGCACTGCTGCGAGCATTAAGTGACCCTGAAGACAGAAAAGCAAGTTCAGTCAGTGTGTGTGACCTAGGTCCCCTCATTTTATTCACAGTAACTGCCCAGTGCTGGGCAAAGGACACATAATGGGCTTCTCATGACCGCTGTTATTTTGTGAAAGCACAGATAACAGCAGCGGTCAGCAATGCCTGTTACGTCACACAGGATCGAGATGAAAAACTGACAACAGACAAAATCTTAAAAAAAGTAAAAAAGAATAGCAAGCTTAAAGAATTCAAAGAGTAAACGATAAGAACATTAAGGGGAAAAAAGAAGGGTAGTGATGAGGGATTCCCCTCTATATGCTATGAATGTTATATTACCACTGGTTATTAAAGAAGCTGTTTCAGCCAATGGCTTAGTAAAGCCAGGTGGGAAATCTGAACAGAGATATAGAGAAAGTAGGCAGAGTCAGGGAGATACCATGTAGCTGCCGAAGTAGAAAGATGCTGGAACTTTACCAGGTAAGCCATAGCCTTGTGGCGATACACAGAATAGAAACGGGTTAATTTAAGATGTAAGAGTTAGGCAAGAATATGTCTAAGTCATTGGCCAACCAGTGTTGTAATTAATATAGTTTCTGTGGGATCATTTCAGGTCTGGACGGCAGGGAAACAAACAGGCAGCCTCTGTTTACAGGGTAGGAGAGGAAAAGAGGCATGTGTGGGAGGGGAGGACATACCTGTCAGACATTCTGCAGGATACAGAAGAAAGTGACCGACAAACTGCCAATAGAGGCAAAATCACTGTTCAAATCCACTTACCAGTCAACATTACTAGTGTGTTTTGTACACGTTACCTCAGTGCCTAGGCTATTTTTGCTAAAAATAGTGATTTACCTCATAGGATTGCTACCCTCATTTAGATGCCAGTACAATAACGCATGTAGTATCTGTGCTCCCCATGCCTGGACTCTGTAAATGCCAGCATCCCAGCAGACCCTGGCAGATCAGTGTGTGAACCTCTTCACCTAACACGAATGGCCTCCTCAGTCCTGTCACAGACCTGAGGAAATGATACCCTAGCCCCATTACACAACCAAGTAAGATGGGACCTAAGATACAGTGGCAATTTCGAACTAGGTACTTTCTGTTCACACATTCTGTTACTATGGTAACTACTGCTGAGGCTTTGACCCTAACACATAATTTTTAGACTCTAAAAGAAAGAAAAGAAATGATCAACAGAAAGAAAGGCAGAGACAGAGAAAAACAGAATAAACACAGATACACAATTGTCTCCTCCATATGTGTGAAATCCCCATCTATAGGTTCAACAAACACCAAATTGGAAATACTTTTTAAAAAGTGTCTATACTGAACATATACAGATTTTTATGACTTAAACAAACAGCTCAATAACTACACTTTGGCATTCACACTGTGCTAGACATGAGATATTATCTATTCACTCTAGATTTAAAGTCTGTGGGAGAATGGCATAGATATACACAGAGACTGCACCATTTAAAAAAGATTTTAGTATCCACTGCATGCTCTGAAACCAATCCCCTGTGAATATCAAAGAAGAATTAGAGGCATAAACCCGATGTTACAATAAGGATGGCCATTTCGTCACGTCTTAGGTGTTAAAATTTGGAACAGAGTCCACATAATGGATAAGGCTGGATTTCAGAAATTAAAAGAGGAAAGGCTGCACAGATACAAAACTGCAAGCAAAGAAAATGGGCCTCATATAGAGCCCAAGACAAACCTGGAATCTTGTCAAAGAGCAGAATGTAAATATTTAATAAGGTATATTTTCTACAATATAATTAATTATATGTAATGCTATTTTAAACCTCAAAATAAAACAAAGCATATAAATACTTCTTAAAATAAAAAAAATTTTTTTAAAACAGTTGCTATCAACTAAGCTCATTTTTACCTGATGAACTAGAACGGCTTCCCATGCTGCTGACTTCTTTATCATAGTTTCCATTCTCAGTCTGGTCTAATTTTCTCCGTGCTGAAAAAAAAGAGATCACTTGTTACTGTTTTAATCAACATTTATTTGCTCATGTCATGTGATATTAACTGCTAAGGTCACTTGGGGAAAATGGCATAGACCACAAGACAAAGGTTCTTGAGATATCTTAGAACACTGGAGGTGCCATTCATATAAAAATGACGTTTGGAAAATGCGCAGGTTAAATAAGAACAAAGACAACTGAGAGTAGCACTGTCTGCTTACAATGACTGTTAACTTTCAGATCCTTCTCAATATCAGAAATCACTCCCAAATCTGCCTTCAGCTACATGTGTAAAAAACAGGGCAAGAGAGATAGACCAGAAATTAAGAGCTCTTCCAGAAGACCCAGGTCAATTCCTAGCACCCAAGTGGTGGCTCACAACCATCCACAATTCCAGTCCCAGAGAATCTGATGCCCTTTTCTGGTGCCCACGAACAGCAGGTATGCAGGCCAAATACCACACACATAAAAGTAGAGAGAGCTCAAGAAAACCAAACAACAACAACAAAACAACTGAATTCAGCTGGCCTTGAATTCACTATGTAGCTGAGGATGAACTTGATCCTGCAAGATTGCAGGCATGCATTAGCATACATGAGTTTTAGGAGGGGGGAAATACATTTAAAAATTTTTTGCGGCTAGGCAGTGGTGGTGCACGCCTTTAACCCCAGCTCTCAGGAGGCAGAGGCAGGTGGATCTCTGTGAGTTTGAGGCCAGCTTGGTCTAC